>JANTCA010000338.1:0-12767 GCA_024741275.1 Chironex yamaguchii
AAAATACACCATTCTTTGCTGTTTTGATTTTATCTTCATCAGAGTATTCTGATGAAGATAAAATCGAAACTTCAACGAATGGTGTATTCTTGAGTCATATACAATTTTCGTATAAAGTGGAGAAGAAGCAAATAGGCATTTCGCTGACAGGTTACCATGTTTTGTTGCAGTAAGATTGTATTCAACATTTTCAATGGGGTTAATTGAATGTTACCCATTCAGCAATAACTTTAGTCGGCTTAAACAAAAATTATATTTTCAAATGTTCACTGATTTTCTTATTTATAAACTCTATCGATTTATTTATTTGCGTAAATGTATCGCATGCCGCTTTTCTGAAGCAACAACCTTCCTCTTTTTGTGACAGTTACCAAAACAAGTCGAAGAATTACGCCGACGAAAGTTCAAAGTTTAAAAAGACAGTCGAAAATTGCAAACAAAGAAAGAGAAACAGCATTAACACATGAACGCATTTTACTCACCACTTCTCCGTTGCACAGTGCGCACTCAAGTACCAGTTTAAGGACATCTCGCCAGCCTATCCATCAAAAAACAAGTTATGGCCCACCAACAGGACAAAATGGGGTAAAACATAAAGCAATGCTATTGGAGAAACAGTTAAGCAAGTCGCAAAGTAAGGATATTTTTACATTTGATGTTTCTAATACACCGAATATGTCTACAAATCATGACGATAAACGACAGGGAAATTTAAAAGGACATCAAATAAAATACATGCCACGTAAGGCATTTGGTGACCTTGGAGCTGAAAGAATCCAAGATGCAATTTCAAGTCGCCATTATACAGAAGACGGGAGAAACTTGCATGATAGTAATACTAGCAATATAACAAACGATATTAATTCCAAGAATACTATAGATACTACTAGGATCTCGTCAAACAAAAATTACCAATATGAGCAACGAAACGGGTTAAAAAGTAATGCAAAGAAATTGTGGCCCTTAAGTCATACGAAAAGCATTTCTACGACAACACATCATGAGAAATATAAGACGCTCTTTATAAGAGACAATACGTCAGCATTAACAATTTACAAAGACACACAGAAGACAGTACTCACTGATGTGCGTGCTCACCAAACAGAAGAAAAGATAAAACAAGAACAAAATTATCATCGACCTAGAGCAGGTTTGATCAGGGTAGAAAATACCACAATACGGAAGGTAGATGACACAGTCACTCAAAACAGGAATACAAATACTACTATGCACGAAAGTACGATTTCGTCAATATATTTGTTTCAGAACAAAACTAGAAGAGGGAACGGTGTTTCAAGGAAACAAAATGATACCTTTACTTCAAATATGACAAGTGCCAGATTTATTCCATATGGTGAAAATAACGTCACTTACCAGATACATATGAACTCAGTCCACTTATTAAGTAATGCTTCTTCAGAGATCATGAAACAAAGGCAATCAAACTCCTCTCGTGACAAAGACACGAGCTACGTGTCAAACTCGGGTTTAGAGTCAGAATCTGGTTTAGAGGCTAAATCGGGTTTAGAGTCAGAGTCTATTTTAGAGTCAGAATCAGATTTAGAACGAGAAGAGGGTTTAGAGCTAGAATCGGGTTCCGAGCTAGAGTCAGGTTCAGAGCCAAACTCGGGATCAGAGCCAAGCTCAGGTTCAAAGCCTAACCCAGGCTCAGGTTTAGAGCCAAAGTCGGATACACAACCAATCTCGCGGGCACAGCTAAATTCGGATTCGCAGCCTTATTCGGGTCTAAAGCTAAAATTAGGTTCACAGTTAGAATCAAGTTCAGAGTCAGAAATGATTTCAGGGTCAGGATCTGGTTCAGCGCCAAAATTGGATACAGAAACAAAATCGGGTTCATCGCCAAACTCAGTTTCACAGCCTAAATCGAGCTTAGTGTCAGAATTACGTTCAGAACCAGAACGGAGTTCAGAGCCAAGGTCAGATTCAGAGCCAAACTTAGGATCAGAGCTAAAATCGGGTTCAAAGCTAAAATCTGGGTCAGAGTTAGATACGGATGTAAACCCAAAGTTGTCGTCAGAGCCAAATTTGGTTTCGCATGCAAAATCCGTTTTGCATCCAAACTTGGTTTTAGAGTCAACATCGGGTTCAGAGTCCGAAACAAGATTACAGTCGGAATTGACGTCAGAATCAGGATCGGGTTTAGTGCCAAAATCGAGTGCAAAACCTAACTTGGGGTCAAATCCTAAATCGGGTACAGACCAAAAATCTAGTTCAAAGCCAGAATTGGCTTTAGAGCCAGACTCGGGTTCAGATACAGAATCTGCATCAGGAATAGAATCGGTGTGGGTTAGTAATGGAGAAAATGATGCTAAAGACAGCAGATTCTTTGTCTCAAACATGCGTGGACCAAGGGAACCAAGGAGAAATAGGTCTACAATACTAGAATCACGTTCAGAGCTAAAAATGGATACACACCCAAAATCGGCTTCAGAGCCAAATTTGGTTTCACAGGTAATATCTGTTTCACAGCCAGACCTGGTTTCAGAGTCAACATCGGGTTCAGAGTCTGAAACAAGCTTACAGTTGGCACTGACTTCAGAGTCAGGATCGGGTTCACTGCCAATATCGGGTATAGAGCCAGAATCGGGTGAACAACCAAAATTGGGTTCAAAGCAAGAATTGGTTTTAGGGCCAAAGCTGGATTCAGATACAGAATCTGCATCAGGAAGAGAATCGGTGATGGTTAGTTATGGAGAAAGTGACTTTAAAGACGACAGATTCTTTGCCTCAAACATACATGGACCAATGGAACCAATGAGAAAAAAATCTACGATTGTAAAATCGCGTTCAGAGCTAAAAACGGATACACACCCAAAATCGGCTTCAGAGCCAAATTTGGTTTCGCAGGTAACATCCGTTTCGCAGCCAGACTTGGTCTCAGAGTCAACATCGGGTTCAGAGTCCGAAACAAGCTTACAGTCGGCACTGACTTCAGAGTCACGATCGGGTTCACTGCCAATATCGGGTTTAGAGCCAGAATCGGGTGAACAACCAAAGTTGGGTTCAAAGCAAGAATTGGTTTTAGGGCCAAAGCTGGATTCAGGTACAGAATCTGCATCAGGAAGAGAATCGGTGATGGTTAGTTATGGAGAAAGTGACTTTAAAAACGACAGATTCTTTGTCCCAAACATACGTGGACCAATGGAACCAATGAGAAAAAAATCTACGATTGTAAAATCGCGTTCAGAGCTAAAAACGGATACACACCCAAAATCGGCTTCAGAGCCAAATTTGGTTTCGCAGGTAATATCCGTTTCGCAGCCAGACCTGGTTTCAGAGTCAACATCGGGTTCAGAGTCCGAAACAAGCTTACAGTCGGCACTGACTTCAGAGTCAGGATCGGGTTCACTGCCAATATCGGGTTTAGAGGCAGAATCGGGTGAACAACCAAAACTGGGTTCAAAGCAAAAATTGGTTTTAGGGCCAAAGCTGGATTCAGATACAGAATCTGCATCAGGAAGAGAATCGGTGTTGGTTAGTAAAGGAGAAAGTGACTTTAAAGACGACAGATTCTTTGTCTCAAACATACGTGGAGGAAGGCAACCAATGAGAAAAAAATCTACGATTGTAAAATCGCGTTCAGAGCTAAAAACGGGCACACACGCAAAATCGGCTTCAGAGCCAAATTTGGTTTCACAGGTAATATCCGTTTCGCAGCCAGACCTGGTTTCAGAGTCAACATCGGGTTCAGAGTCTGAAACAAGCTTACAGTCGGCACTGACTTCAGAGTCAGGATCGGGTTCACTGCTAATATCGGGTTTAGAGCCAGAATCGGGTGCAAAACAAAAATTGGGTTCAAAGCAAGAATTGGTTTTAGGGCCAAAGCTGGATTCAGATACAGAATTTGCATCAGGAAGAGAATCGGTGATGGTTAGTTATGGAGAAAGTGACTTTAAAGACGACAGATTCTTTGTCTCAAACATACGTGGAGGAAGGCAACCAATGAGAAAAAAATCTACGATTGTAAAATCGCGTTCAGAGCTAAAAACGGGCACACACGCAAAATCGGCTTCAGAGCCAAATTTGGTTTCACAGGTAATATCCGTTTCGCAGCCAGACCTGGTTTCAGAGTCAACATCGGGTTCAGAGTCTGAAACAAGCTTACAGTCGGCACTGACTTCAGAGTCAGGATCGGGTTCACTGCTAATATCGGGTTTAGAGGCAGAATCGGGTGCAAAACCAAAACTGGGTTCAAAGCAAAAATTGGTATTAGAGCAAGGGTCGGGCTCAGGTACAGAATCTGCATCAGGAGGAGAATCAAGGTTGGTGAGTAGTGAAGAAAATGACGCTAAAGACGGCAGATCCCTTTTCTCAAACATACATGGACCAAGGGAACCAATGAGAAAAAAATCAACAATACCAGAGCAGTGGTCAGATGAAGTCACAAAAATATATCCAATAATTGATCAGCCATTGAACGCTCAATCAATTTTCAAGAACGTCACTACGAGCAATACCAGTGTTCAAAGTTCTCAGGTTGTCAATGTAGCTAACGATAGTAAACATGTACCGATGACTGGGCAGAATCGTACAAAATCCGACTCTAGAAAGAACTCTTTAACATCGAATTATAGCAGTCCGACAGGTCTTACACTATCGCACGACTACAAAAATGCAATCCAAGACGATTTTAAGAAAGTAGCTATTTCCATAAATGATCACTCTAGCAGTAAACTCATTCCTCAAAAACCCACTACATCGAAGTCAGCCAACGCAACTGCCTTTAACAGGAAGCATTTAACGTATTTTGATGGCCAAAACCATATCACATATAACTTATTAGATGGCAGTGGTAGTGGCAGTGGAAGTGGCAGTGGGAACAAATTGGAAATAGAGAGGGAAAGGTATGAAAATTCCACGGTAAGAAATCTTAACCTTTATAAGCTCAAGATCAGTAGTGGAAGGCCTCTTAAAAGTTATCAGGATCAAGAATTTTACAATTTAGCAAATGAACATACTAAACAAGATGATTTGATAATGAGAACACATAATATCACTGGTTTCAATCTATCCTTAGCAACTGACCAGAAATTTCCATCACCAGCGAACAAAAGTAGAACGCAATCGTTTTTGAAGCCAAATGCATCATCTGTATTTTATAATAAAGAGACCATTCTGCTAAGAAAACACCCTTCCAGTGCCGAGTCGAGTAATGCCTTCGTTTCTGATGCAGATGAGGCAGCGGATGTATCAGACTTTGGTTCAACGTCAGGATCAGGCTTTAATAAACAAGATACCTATCCACCGATTACGTCATCAAAGTCGTCACTACAGGCCCAACGAAAAAATATTTCGAACGCGTATCATGTAAAAGTAGGGTCAGTTGTCGCTGCAAGGCGTAACGAGTTTTGGTCGGCGAACACAACTAATGACGGATTATCAGGATCATTTCCTTTGCTGGGCTATTTCACCGACAGCCACTCTGGCGATGTAAGTGGTAGTGAGAGTGGCAGTGGTAATGATAGTAAATATTTCGAATCATATTTGTACTACAACTCCTCCAAACGGATTGACGACCAAATTAAAGTACAAAAAGTGAAACTAAACGAAAGTTCAAGATTCTTAGACAACCCGAATTATCATGTGGCATCATCTTCTGGCAATGGTACTTTACATGAACAATTTTCAGGAGATGCAGATCAGATTGGACGTCCAGTTCAAAGTGGTAGTGGTAGCGGAAGCGAAGTGGAGAGAAAAAAGGTAACTGACAGCGCTCATAAACTTGTGGTGCAGTCTAGTCATCTGGCGTATACCCAGAGTAATAAACTTGGGCCATACAAAACTAAAAGCAGTAATAAATTACCAACAAAGAATGTCCAAAGATTGGAAGCTATTAACACGTTAAGCAATGCCATTGGCAGTAGAAATTACAATGAAAATGATGACGAAACCTTGCCTGATAGTATGTCCGCAGGTAAGCCACAAGCAAGGAAAGCACCCATCCACATAGGGCAATATTTTGGAGGCCCTACTGATTCTTTCGTGGATACATACTACAAAGGACAACTCGATCATGATGTAGCAGGTAGTGCAGCTAGCGGTAGTGGATTTTCAACAGACTACAACAACGACGAGTCAGGTTTATCAGCTGACTCTGACGGAGATCAGAAAAGTAAGGAAAACTCTTCCAATCATCATTACATTGTAGCTGTAGCTAAAGGAACGACCTCAAGGGACATTTATGAAACAAATACTGGAGCAAGTATGGCTGCCATGTCCGCAATCCGTTCCCGTGTTAATAAAGAAACAAAATGGAGTTCACCAACAAGACCAGTAACAAGAGGTCGATCTTTTGTAAAGACAACTCATAAGGGGCCAGGACTTGGTCAACAAATGCAATCTACACCTTTAGAATATTACAACAGCCTCTTTTTAGGTCAGTCAATGCAAAGGAAAAGTTCAGGCATTCAGTATCCGTTAAATCTCCTAGCCAGTAAACATAGTAAAGTATTATCAAAAGATTCCGGATATTCTCTGAAATATAGCGCTGAGAAGATGCAACCAACTAAACAAGAGGCGAACGAGAATTTACCAAATGAAAACGAGGCAGGCACACTTGATTGGAAATCAGTTAAAAGTGACACTGAGAGCGAGAAAGGTAGTAAAAATGAGATTGAAAATGTGAGAGAAAGTAGCAGTGAAAATGAGAGTGAAAGTAGCAGTGAAAATGAAAGCGAAAGTGGTAGTGAAAGTGGGAGCACATATGGAGCTGAAGGAAGTACTGGTAGCGGCCAAAGCTTAGGAATTATCAAAGACGAGGGTCTCTCTTACCACATTTATGGTAATCATATATCAGTCGAGGATAATGAACCAGAGAATAACACAACAAATGATACGTTGCCACGAATATCATCATATCATGAAAATGTACTGAAATTTGACATCAATCCAACCCGATCGACAGGGGCTACAAGATCACGAGGATATGATGAGATCGCAACAACAATGCCAAAGTTTGCAATGGATGGAACTCACCTTGACAAAGAGACATCACGAATAAAGGCAAGTACAACAACAAGTCAACATCTTCAAACTACACTGGTTATTCCGTCATATATTGTTTCTCCAGATGAATATGTGGAAAGCTTAGATGAACCGCCAACACTTGCTCCAGCAAAGAACTTTGATGACAATGATGAAAAAGGTAGGCGATCTGTCTCCTTCAGTTACTAACACCTTTCTTTTTACTATCTTACCATGGATGTTGTATGTATGATCACTTCTTTCAAACGATTAAACATTTCAACAAGGTCAAATCTTCTTTTATCACGCCTAATGATGAAGAACATATAAAGCTGCGTAATATACAGTACAAACAGACGGCTTTCTTTTCTCTGCCGAAAGACGGTAAATCTTCAAAAATAATCTGACTACTCAATTATACTCAGAAATTATTCAGGTAACTAAAGTTCCTTTAGTCCAGGATGAAAAAAGATTCTAAAATCAATAGAGATAAAGGGAAGAAAAATCAAATCAACGGATTTAATCACGGTTAGTATTGGCGAGGTCTGAACCCGAGGTTTAATGACAGGCATTCTAATCAACACTAACTTCTCTTTTAATCTTTTAACATTACTTGATAAAGAGAGACGCTAAATATTAAACATATAACTACAGATTTTACTAAACTAAACTTAAACAGAAAAGTGCAAATAATAATAAACTTTCTTGAAATGATGAAACTAAACTATCCTTTATTATTTCCAACAGGGCACACATTGATCAACGAAACTGGTGAGAAAATTAACACTGATGATAATATCCCAGCAGAGAATGAACATTACACAATAGGTAATTACTTGGTATTATCTGCACTACAAGCAAACTCATAATCATTTTGCGTTTAGTTTATTATTTAGGATATTAGACATATAATGTACGTCGAATGCGATGTCATGTAAAAATTATGATGTTGTAATTTCTTTGCACGAATACAAAGAATCACTAAAAAGACTAGATAAGCATTTCATGAAGAAATAAGCTTCAACAAATGATTAGTTATACGCTTTGTATCTTTACTACAAGGTGACCCTGTGAATTTTACGAATTGATTACCTTAACCCCTCTATATTTGTAACAGGAGAAGTATTTTAGTCTCCACATCTTGAGCGAGGCTAATGTCCTTTTGTCATGAATTGTAGGTTATTTTCTCACCAAAAAAAGCACGAATATCATATATTCCGTAAATAACTGAAAAAATTTATCACTAATCTGTTGAACAACTCAAAGAGCACAGCTGTATTATCAAGTAACCCGTCAACTTATTGTAAATCAATGAAATGAGTATTTTAATATTTAAAGACGTTACACCACCGTCGAATATTTTGTTTTCGAACGAAATCTAGTGACAACTTCGATTCTCTTGTCAAAAAATGTTACTTATCTGTAAACACGGACACACCTGACCTAAGGGGTTTTTTTCACTTCTATTTTATTATTCAATTATTTAGTTTTTCAAGCCAAGGTTGTATAAACCTGGAAAGGTCGCGTTTTGTCGGGCTTTTGCATGTTTTTGCTTTAGCAAAACTCTTTTTATTGTACAATTGTTGTTTCATTTTTCAAAAGAATGTTAAGAATAATTCGAATTGTGTCTTTTCCTCTAGATTATTCATTGCAACCATCGTCATCAGAAAGCATGGTACCTCCAACAGTAAGCACATTTCAAGTAACTCCAAAACTTCACCTTGCTAAACCTGCTGGTAAGTTACAATATGAAAATGAACAGAGGATTCGTGAACTTGCTGCTTCATCGCGCTCAATGTCCAGCCTTGTAAGATCTTACAGCAACATGTATCATATAAAACATTTTATAAAGCCATCCACTACTTCACAGACGTCCTTCAATGTTGTGCCATCAAAAACTCAGGACACGCCAATCACTAAACTTGACCTGATAACAAAAAGCCAGGTAAGCTTATCATCGACCATGGAAAAAAGAAGACCGTCATCGACTCAGCAAGACAGTGACTACGATGATGCTCTTAAGGACGCTGCTGTCCTGTCTGATGCCGTAAGGATACTGGTACAACGTAACCTATCCCTTTCTTCCCAATCTACGAGTACATCAAGGAGACGCTTGGTTGCCAAAAAACTCGTCGATATTGGAAAAACCGCTGTAAAGGCAGCCATGTTTATTCACTCTGAATATCGAAAAGGAACATTGGGAACTAGTGACGTCAATTCTGCTTCATCAAAGTTAGAATATTGGTTAGGTAAACAACGACTTAAGGAAACAAACCATGTTGTTAAAGCATTGATTGATGTTGGGACCCGCGCTATTGAACAGGGAGAAAATTTTCTTCTTAAGTTTGACAAAAGTGATAGATTTAAGCCTTCTTCATCTTTGCCCTTCATGATCAGGGAAAGTTTAAGTCGAGCACTACATACAAATAGGGACACAGATTACTTATTGCATTTAAAGCAGGCTCTGAAAGGTTCTGCACCAGTTTACCATGCGGTACCTCTTTGCAGCCATCGGCATATGCGTAGATTTACAAAACCTCGTCTTGGTCTTCGTTCTGGGCTCATTTACGCTCATGGTTATGTTAACAGTATGGATAAATGTGTGAAGTTATGTTGTGCAGCTCATCTTTGTGACATGGCATATGTTAATAAAGGAAATTGCTTTACAATACAATGTCAGAGTAAATTTAACTGTGATCCGATGCCCGATGATAAAGCTGCTAATTCAAGCATAGTGTATATGTATCCAAGAATCAAGAAACCTCTTGCTCATCCAACCTGGACCAGCAACGCCCCAAGGCAGACTTCTCCTGCAAAGATCATCCCTACTGTTTCTCGAGAAAGCAATTTTCCGCTTTTGTCTCTCATTCTTGATCTGTCTCATCAAGGCATCCAGCATTTAGACTTGCCATTCTCCAGTAATGCAGCACCAGATAGCACGCATGACCGCCGATTGTTACCCTATGAAGATACTGCGAGTGCCGTTCTACCACTTGGAACTCTAGAGGAATTTTGGTTGAGTAGTCATCACAAACTTCCTGCAGTTCAATCCATTGCTTTAAGTCCCACAAATTCTGATTCTGTCACTCGAATTCCTATTTGCCGTACTTCAAAGCCAATTCAAGGTGCCATACTCCAGGGAGGAATGAAAGCCGGAACATTTAAAGAGTTTAAAGAGGGTCATAACAATCTAAAGAAATGCGTTGAAATTTGCTGCCATACACACGGTAATCTCGTTTATATAGTCAATGGGAAATGCTATGTAGTGACTTGTCTATCAAAAGAGTCATGTCGATACGCTCGGGGGAAAGAGTTTTCAATCAACACCACTATGGTATACGTCACCTCAAACGCTGCAAAAGAGAGGTTGTATGACGAGTTTGTAGCCGACAAAGCGACTGACGATAGCAAATCGATAGGCGAAGATGACATTATCTCTCAACTCATGATTAATGAAGACCTTACAGGTGATAAGCTCAATTCCGTCCTACCACCAAATACGACTGAGAACATATCAGTAAGTCAACTTAACGACAGTGACGCTTTGCGATTTCTTCATGACAGTGATGGTGGATCTGGAGACAGTATATCTCGCCGTTTGAATGAACTTGAGAGGATACTTTCCGACGAAGATACGTCACACGAGTCTAATCTTGAGGAGGAAAGCCTTGTTTTGAAAAACATTTTACAAAACACAACGATAGGAAAAGATACAGGACCAGAAAACAAAAACACTGACGACGACGAAATTTCCGTGCTCGATGCTCTTCATGAAATGTCTCTCGGCAAAGGACAAGGAGACGAATATCACGATAAAACTTCAGTAAATACAAATACTGATGACGTGTCAGATTCTCAACTCGAAACTTTCTTAAAATCTGATAACAAAAGCTCAAAAAGTGAAGACAAGTCGTTAGATTTTAAGGATCTTTTAGGTAATATTTCTGAAAAGGCAAGAGCAAGGGCCTTATTAAAGACTTGGAGCACACCTCGCGTTATCTTGTCAGATAGCACAATGAGTAAACCTACGACCCGCAGTCGGTATACATTTCGGCCGACTCATAAAAAACCAGCACCGTTTTCAGATAGGCGTGTGTGGCAACCTGAAGATATATCAGCCATTTTTAACCAACGTACTGGAAAGTCATCTGTGACACATTTGCGTGCTAGCAGTAGGAATACGACAGAGCACAAAGAAATAAACGGAAAAAGAAATATGGAGAAGCAAATCAAAACTTTTGTTACACCTCATGTCATCCTTCCACAAAAGCAAAGACCCACGAAAGAGAAGTCGACACGTTACTCACAGGTGGCGTCTACGCCGACACAGCTGCCTATGAAGAAAGTTCCTTATAAAATCTTAAAAGGATTTTACAACCCAACAAGTGCTACTCGTACGCAGCGTAAAACACTTCATAACAGGGACCATGTAAACAAGCCAACCATTAAAGTGTCCTCCAAGCCAGTTAATAAGATTGTTGTTAGTTTTATGAGACCTATGTCTCCTCATAAAATGCTCTTTGACGAGCTAAGCAAAAGAACAACGGTCACAAATATCACTCATCCAGAAGAGAACAATAAATCGAATAAGCACAAACACACAGAGACAGATTTAGCCCGTAAACCAACCAATAAAGCCAAAGGTAATGATCACAACAAAGAAACCTTAGCAAGTGAAAAAACAAAGATTTTCCATGGAGGAATTCCGTTGATCAAGAAGCATGAGAGGAAAGCAATGAGAGTCTCAGCATTTGAAAAACAAAATGAAAACATAGACACGGAATTCCACAAACAACTCGTAACTGCAACAAAAACCGGAAGTGCTACGAAAAATCCAATTTATCTAAAAAAAATAGATGTAGAATCTGCGTTGTATCAAAAGAAGCAAAGTTCACCTGCTGCAATGCCGTTTCTTGCTGATATCAATGGCAACAAAGGTGCATCCTTAAAGAGAAATAACAGTAATGCCTTCATTTCATTTCCTGCACTACTTAAGTCTGCCAATCTTCAAAGAATGTCGAAAAATGAGAAAGAAACAATATCTTCAATTAATAAGATGCAAACTCATAGTAAAGGAATCGACATGGTAAATAAAAATCCTGATGAAACGCAGCAATTAAATTATGGCAAGACAAGAGATTTGAATACCAAAACTTTGGACAAAATGAATGACTTAGCCAAACAAATAACATATCCGAAACCAGAAGGCAGCGTGATTATAAGGCATAATGGTAATCATCCCCAAAACCAACGGATCGAATTAAACCAGCTTCGAATGGAAAAATCAAAGAAAAAAAATACAAAACAGCCAAGGACGGTAACACTAAATACAATTAAGGGAAACAGAGGAGACAAACGAAGCAGTTACCCGACACGTCGGATGTCAAAATCAGGAACGAAAAAGATAAAAAATATTGCAACTACAAAATCAGGAACAAGAACTAGCAAACGACCAACTGCACTGATGTTGACAGGAAATGCTAGAAAGGGAAACCGAGGAAAGATAATTAACAGTCACCCGACTCTCCGGATGCCTAAGGCAGGAACCAAAAAGATCAAACAACTTGCAACAACAAAATCAGGAATGAGAAATAGAAATCGGACAACGCCGAGGAAGGTGACAGCAAATGCTAGAAAGGGAAATGGAGGAAATATTATTAACAGTCACCCGACTCTCCGGATGCCAAAAGCAGGAACCAAAAAGAGCAAACAACTTGCAACAACAAAATCAAGAAAAAGAACAAGAAAAAGGCCAACGCAGCGGATGGTGACAAAAACTGCTA
>JANTCA010000339.1:0-12766 GCA_024741275.1 Chironex yamaguchii
TGACGTTTCATACTCTGAGGAGTGTCAGACGACAAAAGCTTTTAAGTATGATTTTAGCGCAATGTCGCAAATTTTCAAGGCGATCATCAGTAATACATTAAATGCTAAAAGTGCAGTTAATAACTAAAGTGTATTTAGCATCGAAAATGCATTTAATATCAAAAGAGAACGTAATATTCAAAGACATTATTCTAAATGTCCCTTGCTGGTTCAATTGAAGGTAAATTTTAACAAACGATATAGAAGAAATGCTAGTTTGTTTTAAGTTTATGCTAACGAAACCAACCGTACCCCAATTCAGTCCTGATAAGAACCAGTTTTTTGAGTCCATCAAAAATTACCCTCAACAAATTGTGAGCCATTTCTACTTTAATAAGTGATATCTTCTAGTGTCAGAAATAATCATCAGCTGATTACTCGAGATCTCTTCTGTTATTTGTAAAAGAACTTTCTAAGATCTTTATTGCTGCACCTCGTGACCATTTACAGCTTGTAAAGGTATTCTATATCTTTTCACAAATGAAATAATCAGTTATGTGTATAGCATGCTTTTTTTTAGCGCAGTAAGTTTGTGTATGGACTCATTTGCCTGCACGATTCACTTGCTTTCTGCCCCATGAAGACCTTTTGTCGTGTGAAAGAGCAGTAAAAAGCGACTTCTACTCCCTCTGAATCAACTTCTTTTGGAAGTGCAGCTTGTATGGCTTGTCCAAAGAAATTACTGTTGTTTAATTATGTGACATATAGTAGATACGTTGATGCATTTTCCTTATTCTGCTTTCATTTTGTAAGATGCATAAACATCAGTGATGAAAACAGTTTGTCATTTCATCAAAATCTAATACAATTGAACCTCACTAGTCCAAACATTAGCTTATCCGAATGCCCCTTTTATTCGCACAATTTCTCCCCATCCTATTAACCTCACTAAAATACTCTCATAGTTTACAAAGACTTATCCGAGCTTCAGTTATCCGTATTTTTTTCTATCAGTTATTTAGTTACTCGAACTGATTTTTGACTCCTATCTCCTAAAAAACCCTCTGATTTTCCAAATTTTATTTTTCTTCTTCTGATAGAAAAATAAAATATGAATATGTAATGTTAACACATATTATCTGTACAAAAACTTTACATCGTCTATAAAAGTCGTTCCAGCTTATCGACGAATTTTCGTTTTTTGTTGATCCTGAGTTTACTTGGAACTTTAACATCACTTTCGTCACCTTGGTTATTTTTTTCGTCACAGTAGCATTAAAAGTGTGATCTCAAAATATATAATATCATCTTTGAAATATTTTTGCAAAACGAAAGGGCTAAGTGATTCCATTAACCTTCTTGAGCCCTAATGCCTCTATTAGAAAGACGATCCTGCAACATAAATTGCGATAACTGTCTTCTAAGATTAGGTTATTCTAATAAAAGGGTTCTGCCACAAAGTAAATATTGCTTGATGAATATAAAGTTTGAACTAACATTAATTTTATGGATACACATTTTATAAAAATTGGGCAATTTCTCTTATTTTTCTGCTACATCCAAGTTATTCGAAACCCTGACTATTCAAACAATTACCTCAGTCCCTTGAGGGTTCTTATAACTGAGGTTCAGCTATATCATGCAAAGCATTTCTAGCATTATTATCGCATATTTATTCAATGACTTCAAGCTAATCTGATTCTTTAATATTTTCTCAAGGAAATCCCTTCCAGTCTCAAAGCACTTGCGAATGAGATTGAGTTACCAAATGGAGATCCCTCTCTAAGAGCACTGCTTCGATTAACAAATGCCCGTATAGACAAGAGCACTTTGGCAAATAAGGATTTGGTTACTGGAAGAGACATAAGCATAGCAGAAGCAAGAGATGAAACAAGAGAAGTGGCAAGGGAAGAGGCAAGAAAAGAAGCAAGACGACAGGCAAGACAAGAAGCAAGAGAAGAGGCAAGAAGAATGAACCTTGCACAATATTTGATGTCACAGATACAAAGACGGTCCAGTAAAGACAAATCATTCCGATGGATGCAGATACCACCATTCAGAGAAGAAGATGAGTTGATCGATGCCAGAGCTGATCAGTATGAGGAAGGCAAGCCACATTTCAGGTCGCAACAAAGAGTTCAGAAATTGGTCCCTTACTCAAAGCTAATGCAGATGATGAGAAAAATTCACCAGAAGCAGAGAGCTAACACAAGATCGCTTCCTTAAGGGGCTGGTGACACGAATGATGAAAATTGGGCATTTGGTCTTTTTTATCTTAAAACTACAATTGAGGTCAACGATTATTATAGTCTTACTTCAAACTATGAATATGGGATAGACTTTCAGCATATATTATTTGGGTGTTTTCTTTGTAGGCATTGAGTGAATTCATTGCTGAGTGGAACTTTGGTGAGTCTTAGTACATTAGGTTGATGATTTTGTTATATACAAGTTAGCAGCAGCCTTCTGTTTGCGTAATTGCTTATTCTATTTGGTACTTTAAGAGAAGGGAATATGTAAAGACCTCAGTATATTTGCTAAGGTCGGTTCATATCAATGTATGCTAGACTAGGGAGACTTTGTAAGTTAGTCTGGCTTCTGAAAATGATATTAGGAAGCTATTGAAAGGTTGATTACTTAGCAAAACACTTGTTTTTCACTCTTAGGACACAGAGTTACACTAGGTAGAATAAACCAGACATTTACATTCGTTTGACGCTCATGCTCTTAAACTGGAGGCATTTCTTTAAATAAAGGCTTATAGGATTATCATATCTAAACGACAGTAGAGTATAATAACTTATTATATATATTGCAAATCAGTGTCTCACAATTGGAAAAACCTTATTATATTACTACTCAACGTGATGGAAATAGTCTTTGAATCTAAAATGTAAACTCGTGTCCTTTTCAACCTTTTCAATTTACTGGCAGATACGCCATATCCCATACCCACCAAAAACACAACCCATGTTTCAATGCCTGAAATTGAAGTCAGTGAATGAGTCAGAGAGTGAGTTAATGAATGGATGTATGTAAATTTGTTTAGGAGTGAATAAGTATATTGACGAAAAAAATATGCATTTCTTGTTTATAATGAACGTTCTTGTACTACGGATGCCTTAAATATGGACAACAGTTGGAACCTATAGATACTGTTATAATGTCTGCAGCTTTGCGACAGAATCTTCAAATTTCAACGTCATGTTCCCCTCATTTGCTTTCAAACCAACTTAATTAGCAACGAATCTAACAATTGCAACAGAGCTAAAACTGGCACGTGTCTAAGCTGTGAACACCTACTACGGAAGGAACAGCAGTCGTAAACCTTAGAGGAATTAGTTTCTTTGAGAATCACTCGTTTCATGTTGGATCTGTAGGAAAAATCGTTATCTGTCACTTCCTTCTAATGTCAATTTATATTTTTAATGGAGATATCTCTACATTAAACACCAACACGGCACAGTCTAATCCTGCCTGTCGAAGTTAATTTCTTTTACTTTTTAAACAACCTGGTAAGAATGTATACTAAATGCTCTTTCATGTTAATAGCGTCAATTTTAAAGACTTTGTCCCTTGTGGTAATTTCAGTTGTCAAAAACTGGGTTAAACAAGGGTTGAGAAAAATCAGACATTCGAGATTTCCTACTGGATACATTAATGTACTTAATATATAGTTGCATATATGTATAGGCTCCTACTTGGCAAATTACTTCTCATAACATTCTACGCACCCCTTTTGAATCAACATTAGACATAAAGATTACATACGGTTGTCTGTCATTCATGGTCTTTCAGTGCAATAGTGACCGCCTTCCAAATATCATGTGTTTACATTCTTTCAAAAATTATGCTTAAATGCTCGTGCTAAAATACTAGGAAGTAAGTAGCATCTCAAAACTCGACTTAAACCCATACCTTTTAAACAAATATTCCTGTATTCAAACTCTTCGAAATTTCTTGCCCAAAATACTTTGACGTTGTTAAAGGGGAACAGAATTTTTTAAAAGTTTCAAAGAGAAGGCAGCAGTGACACTTAACAACGAAATAAACCTAATTAGCAAAAGCTGTATTGTGTAGGACTTAAAACACAATGTTTATTGAAATGCTCAAGAACTGGAATAAGACCAACTTGCTGTAATTGTATATCTAGGAATGTCTTATCGAGGGTACCCAAATTTCTTCCTTATGTTGCAAATACAACGGAGATATTGTTAATTTTTAAGGAAAACTGAAGTCTTGACACCTTTCATAGACAATTGCAAGTATGAAAATCGAAAGGAATACCTATTGAATAAAACAGACATCGAAGTTAAAGAACGCAAATGTTTGTTTACTTTGCATCTTTGACTGCAATATTTAATTTCGTGACTGGAAGATTAAGGTAAATTTGATAAATGTAATAGTTAACTATGATTGTGGTTAGGTTTTCTCGTCGGACTAAAGTATAAAATAAAGCCAAGAATGGATGTTGCTAGGTACCATTATACGTGAATATTGTGTTCCATGAGTGAGTTTTTGATGGTATCGATTCTTAGACAGCAGGTGCTTAGCCCATGTTTGGCGCTTTTTTCAGTAAGTAGGGGTACTTGGTGGTTGAAGCAAGACTTGTATATACAAGAAATATATGTGGCTTAACAATACTGAGTCATTTGTTTTGATCTGTCTTGACTTCTTTTCACTCAAGACTACAATATCATGGCCGTGCCATTCTTGTCCTCAAGGTGCTTTTCACTCGAAGCGTTCTTAACTTCAGCACGCAAAATAATCACGTTTTAAGTGTAGGATAATGAGGTATTTTCGGGTGATATTTGTATCACGATCAGTCATATTTTTAACAAAAAGCACAATGAAGATTTGCTTTGAAATGCCTTTATAAAATTCTAACAATACAAAGTGAACATAATCTCTCGTAAGGACGCTTCAAAATACCAGTCACATTATAGACATTTATTACTAGTACTTGTTACTTACAGTTAGGTTACTTTTTTATTTTAGTCCAGAGAAGTGACCAGTACAGCAAAATAAAGTTAGAAAGCATAGTAGAAAGATTCGGCTAAGTACATTCATTAGCCAATACTCCTTTAAACACTCCTGTAATAGCTTTCATTATCCTAATGACCAATTCGTACTTGGAGAATCTTTAGCAGTAGCAAAAGATCAAGTATTGCTTATCACGAAAGACCTGTGGAAGTAAAGTAAATGCCTAAGTGTACACCTAGCTTGTGGCTCTTTGTATCGATACGTAAAGTGATCGGCAGAAACTGAGTGAAAATCTCCAGCTTTATTATTCCTTTCCTATTTTCTCGTTGACGGAAGGCTTCTTGCCTTCCAAAGTAGTTTGATAGCATACAGGTTTTTTCCGATTTAAAATTAAGCATATCTTACCCATCTGGTTTGAAATCAAGTACATCTTTACACAATTATCACGCTTTTCATTAATGTTACCTCTAGTTTCCATTTCCCTTGGAATCCCTAGTGCCGACCCAGGCTCGTTAATCTATCATAAAATCTTAAACTAAAGCTCGACAATTTTCTAGTTGCTTCTCTCTTGTTGAGTCCAACACCTCGTTTACTGTTG
The DNA here is from genome assembly GCA_024741275.1 of Chironex yamaguchii. Lineage (NCBI taxonomy): Eukaryota > Metazoa > Cnidaria > Cubozoa > Chirodropida > Chirodropidae > Chironex > Chironex yamaguchii. The sequence continues at coordinate 5,561 of JANTCA010000339.1, forward strand.
CAGCTACGAACTTTTTACTATACAAACTTCGTATTGGACCTCGCTTCGAGGGCTTCAGGCTGTCAACGTGCAAGAGCCTCGAGTTGACTCTCTAGCATTTTGTATACCTCATTGGGGCATATTTAATCTCTCCTAGGTAAATGCAGTTGCTTGTGCTCTGCAAAATTTTAACTAAAATCTTTTTTTTTTGAATAATGAAAGAGGGGGAGGTATAAATCTTTTGACATTCTACCACTCATTGCAATAAATGATTAAGATGGTAGTTTGCAACTTTCCAGGTGTGGTTTAAAAAAGTGAGAATTAATTACAAGTTCTTCATGACCAGTACTATAAGAAGAAAACTTATAAAACCAACTCGGCTCTTAAAGGTATCGATATAAAAGCCAGTTACAAACAATCCTCAAATGCGGAAGTTTGATGATTTTGTAAGGCCAAAATTTAGGAGTAATCGTTTCTATAAGACTAGTAAATATTGTACATCTGTTTCTGTGTTGTCTTTAGTTAGTATTTCCTTTAAATTCTTGGTGATTTTTAATGCATTGAAATACAGAAATAAATTTTATGGAATTAAGTATACAATAGCCCCTCAATATGCAATCTCGACCTAGCAAATGTTACAAAATTACAAATCTTCATAAAAAAACCTGTATACAGAACAGGTTTATGACCATTAAATTCGGAAGAATGTTTACCTAGTGTCGGCTTTGAGCAGCAACAGTTTTAAAGAAACATCTTGACTCACTTCGTGCATAATTCCCAAAACGATAACATGCCGATAGTCCTATACCAAAGCCACAACTGATCAGGGTCGTCGAGAGGGACCAGGGGACAAGTTGCCCCAGAACCATTATGTCTAGGGGCCTCATAAAGTAAGAGCAAAATTTTCGTTTGGAACCAAAAGTGAACTTTAGCTATCTCAAAGGAATCTAACTCCGAAAAGCAGGTCATTGTACCTAAATGGCATGATTCAGAAAAGATGTTTTTATAGCAATAGAATTGAGCAATTTTCGGGAAAGGAACTGCACAAGGGACTAAGGCTATTGCATGTCTGTTATTACTTATGTTTAAAAGTCGTTTCGTTAAATGCTAACGACTGTGTTATTTGTCTAACGCTAATGTAAAGGGCATATTTGATAAAATTTTCCGTTAGAACCCCAGACTCTCAATCTTTCTGCTCGTTTTGCTCTCAGGAGCCTTGTTTTCGGTTAATGCTTCAGTGCCCCTTCATATTAAGGGCGGCTGTGCAACTGATGACTCCAATATATATCTTTTAATTGGAAGCGTAAACCTAAATGTTTTCTTGACACATAAGCTGAAAAGCTACGAGGTTCTAATGTAAACAAATACAAGAGCTGCATCTTTACTGTTGAATCAACGAGACATAAGCACAACGCAATTTCAATTAAACGTGGACGCAGTATTTGCGAGAAAAAAGATCTATTTCCAAATATTTCACCCGACAATGTCTCACTAATCTGAATTTTAATATGTCAAAGGACTTTTTTCTTCTCAAACATGTCTCTCACCCTTGCTTTATTGTCATAACATATCACTTTGCAAGTCATCATTGAAAGTAATCATCGTGAATAATCATTGAGACTAATCATTCCGAACAATCATTGAGGATAATCATTCTGAATAACCGTTGAGAATAAATCATTAGGAATAATCATTCACAATAGTCATTGCAAGTAATCATCGAGAATAATCATTGAGACTAATCATTCCGAACAATCATTGAGGATAATCATTCTGAATAACCGTTGAGAATAAATCATTAGGAATAATCATTGCGGATGATCATTGGAAAAATTGACATTGCGACTAATCACCAAGATTAATAATTAGGAATAACCTTTTCAAATAATCATTAAGAGTAATCATTCCGAATAACCATTGAGAAAAATCTTTAGAAAACATCAATGAGAATGATGATTGAGAACAATCTTTAGAAAACATCAATGAGAATGATGATTGAGAACAATCTTTAAGAATGGTCAGTGAGAATAATCATTGAGAATAATCTTTGGGAATAACCATTGAGAAAAGTCGTTCAGATTAATCATTGTGGATAATCATTGAGCATAACCATTGTGAATAATTCCTGAGAATAACCTTAGGGAATTATCATTGTGAATAATCATTGTGAATAATCATTGGGAATAATCATTGAGAATAATCATTGTGAATAATCAATAACAATAATTATTGAGCATAATCATTGAGAATAACCATTGGGAATAATCGTTGAGAATTATCAGTGAAACTTATCATTGCGGATGATCATTGGAAATAGTCATTGCGAATAATGACTAAGAATAATCATTGGGATTCATTAATGGAAATCACCGTTGAGAACAATCATTGCGAATAATCATTGAGAATAGAAATTGATTATATACATTGAGAATAGTTATTGCGAGCAATCATTGGGAATAATCATTGAGAATCGACATTGATCATATTCATTGAGAATAATTATTGATAATGATGATCAAGAATAATCATTGGGAAAATTTATTGAAAAGAACTATTTAGAATGATCATTGGAAACAATAATTGCGAATCTTTATTAAGAATAATCATTGCAAATATTCATTGGGAGTAATCATTGGGAATCATCAATGGGAATCGTCAATGGGAATCGTCAATGGGAATCGTCAATGGAAATCGTCAATGGCAATCATCATTGGATATAATCATCAATCTTGTCTTTTTTTCTCAGTTATTTCAGTTTTCTTTATTGTTTGTACACTCTTCTTTTCCTTAGTCCTTAGGTCTTCCTTCTTTTCACAGCTTTATTCTTTCCTTTGTTATTGGTCTTTTTTCCGAATTCTGATTGGTCATCTTATGCTTGTTTGGTCCTTGTTGTTGCAAAACAATTGCCTAGCGCTGATTAACTTAAAAGTCAAGAAAATTGACTTCAAACAAGAGGACTGTTTATTTACTTCTTTACTCTTCTATTTCTACCAATCAATAAAGTTACAAGAAAATCATCAAATATATATACAGGTTAATATTCTAATTATAAATTTGCGGTTCCCCTTGATATACAATTTTACCATACACACCCTAAATAACAAAAATGTTTATACTTTTAAATGACGTTTTTCTACGTCCTGAATTAATGTGTCATGCCCCAAAATGCATCCACCTACACAATTATGGAAACGCGCGAAAAACCAAGGAATGCCGGAGTCACGTCGATCGTGATTCATACACGACGAATCACGCACACAGGAAAGGGATTCCCCGACACTTGCCTCCTGTACTTCTATATGCTAGATATATTCTATCCAATTCTTTTTCTGTCGCATCATTAAAGCACTTTGCGGTCGAAAATTCGCAGAAGCATCGTTTCCTACTGCAAAACGTAGATGAAGATACAAAGTTTATGCTTCATTTACCATATACTAGTATCACCATGCTTAATTTTTGGGACCAATCGCTGCAAGTAACCAGCGGAAATCAGCATTGTAAGTTATCATTGGGATAATATCTGTTTCTTTCTTTAGAGTCAAGACTTTCTACTACTGTCTTTGACAGAACATAATGAAGTATTTGTCTTACTTTCAATTAAAAGTTCTTCCATAGGCTTTTGCTCTCAGATGTCTCATAAAAAATCGTGTTTGAAATAGTCTCTTCGCATGCCATTAAGGCAGAAGTGCTTCAGTTAGAATGCATATTCCTTGATGTGTTTAATAAAGGAAGACGTCATTCGATATTATTGTTCTTCTTATACTGGTTTTAAAAAGATTACGTTTACAATAGTAAAATGACACAAACTTATCTCGATTGCTACGTGGAATCACCTAGTAAAGACTGCTGCATTACCCTTATGAGAATACTATTATTCAGCTGCAAAAGAACCTTTTAAAAATTTTCCTGTTGAGTCATCCTTTTTGTTCGGCATCCTAGTCAGTGTTTGCTTTTGCTAGATCCTAAAGAGTAAAAGAAAAGCGTATTTTTCTCTAAACGATGTCACTTCTCGCATCCATATTATAATTGCATTACGATGCTTGTGGCTGTCAGTCTAGTCAGGTGTCGATAAGAGACACAATGGCGTCGAGAAAACAATTTCAGCCCTTCGGTGTCTACTAATGCCTGGAAAAAATCAAGCTGGTAAGTTTTCATTTGAATATCATTTGCTAAAGTTTTAATTATTTGTCCTAGTTGTTTCTTGCAAAGAGCAATCATGAGTCAAAGACATCTGCGTTTCACTACCAAAGACTCCCGACTCATCCACAGTTAAAGAACCCTTTACTCTCAACGAAATAACTAGGACTTCTGTTGACACCAATATCTACGCTTGTTCTTTAATTCACAATTATTTAATTTTTTTTCGTCCACATGTATATTTCCTTGCACATTGGTCCTGCCTTCTTTCTGTCTTTCCTTAGTTCTATTTACACCTGGAGACCTTTGCTTCCTACCTCACTACGACCATCTACTTTTTAATACTCAGATTTTGAGTTTAAACATCAGCTCAGCAAGGCCGCTTATTGAGTAATAGTAAATCCTTCACCTAAATTTCACTGCTTTTCTATGGCACAGGATTACCTAATTTGCTGTTTGATGCTGATAGCAACGTTTGCAACGAAGTTTGTTTTAACAAGTGCAACGAGAATTCGTTTAACGGGCAGCAATGTAATAATATGTAGTCTACTAATTGGAATTAATAACATTTGAAGCTACAGGAATCACGCCTAGAATTCCTTCTCAAATTATCGAAGCTTTTATTGTTAGGATAATCAACATACTAACCCGAAGTCATTACTATATCAAAATTGACTTAAAAGGGATTGTAGGATATAAAATAATTTAGATTACTTTGCACACCACGATTGCTAGAAATAATGTTTTAGCGAATTATTTGGTCTACTAAAAGAATTTATTTCGTAAATCTGTAATACCTGGAGACACGAGAAAGAATATAAACAGTGTTGCCTTATAACTGTTGTCCTTGCATTACCCTGGTTTTGCTGTTTGTTACGATTTGTATAAAATGGTATGTGAAGAAGAGGGAGACCCAGCAAAACCTGGGTAGCTGATTTGAAACCGTGGAGGAAGAAATGAGTTGAGGATTGCATTAGGGAGGGGAACAAAAAGAGCTGTGGAGGAAGAAATGAGTTGAGGATTGCATTAGGGAGGGGAACAAAAAGAGCTGTGGAGAAAGAAAGTCAAGACATACAAGTACCCCAGCGATCAGACATGAATACAGGAAGTACCTAACCTGATCTTTACTCTCTGCGGCTTGTTTCGCCAAGAACATTGAGATTGGTAGTTTACAGCTGTGCAAAATTACATGTCAGCCATGTCCCAAAGAAATCCGTTCTACTTAGAAGTCGACAGAGTGATCTTGACTTAGCAAAAGAAGTCAAGTTATGATTGTGGCCACGAAGAGCTTCGAATTCGCGTTTCACGACTGTAAATCTGATAGCTTTCCTGCTGAGCTAAAGAGCTCAATAGGAAAGGCCGAAAGACACTAAAACCCGAGCGTCGGATCTTGTAATTAGGTATCTGTCTATCTGTGTGCACGCTTACAAGCGGCATGCCTTTTGTGCCAATAAACGGTTAATGTTGAAAGTGACATCTATAATACCAAGAACTCAAGAATATCTACGTTTAACGGGATTCAAACTATTCTACATCTTGGTACAAAGATAATTAACACCTTAACTTATCTTAATTGAATATAGTTTTAACACGAACGTAAACAGTCCACTTTCCTTATAAGGTATCCATTTGTAGCTTTTTACTGATTCCATATAAAAGTGGACCGGGTGGTCTTGTGTAAAGAAAGAAGAAGAGTTATGTTTATGACCGCTGGAATGAAAAGGTCGTCCGATTTCTTGTTTTCACAAATACTTGTACGTTTTATTGAGATTCAATGTCTGTAGCCAGACCCTGATCTTAGGGCTTCCTACCTCTTCTTCTCGTAGTGATAAAGGCTTCCTTACGATTCGCATAGATCCTATCAATACCATTTTTTGTAGTATCTCGATAGATAGGGACTTAAGGTTGAGATGTTTTAAGTGGTACTACATGCCTCCTCTCACCTGCCCTAAGATGCAAAGTATGACTGGCAGTATGCCAGTATTCGTCATGGTGCTCCACATCCTTGCTTGCAAAACAAGATTACAAAAACATGAGTTGATTTCATGTGCAGATTATGTGACAAATGCGAAGAAACAGTTGATCGCGTAGTGTCAGGGTGATAATTCCTCGCAAAACGGGGAACCTGGAGTGGTACAACAAAGCCTTATATACATCCACTGGCTCTTGTGCAAGAAATACACGATACCGTAAATCCTCGAATAAGCTCCCAGCTCCGAATAAGCCTCTTTTGAATAGCCCCCTCCTGAAATATCATTTTTGAAAATACCCCCACTCTAATAAGCCTCCATGAAGCCTTATTCGAGGTAAGCATAATTGCATAATAATATCTTATTTCATGAAAGCCCCAGCAGGACAATAGCTATACAGTATTACTTCCTTTGAGTGGAGACAAAAAAGCAAAAAGAAAGCACTTTGTAACTCTTTTAATGATATCAGTCCTTGTAATTAGAAGCTCAAAATGCATTAACAACGGCTATCGATGGAAGTGAAAATGGTGATTGCTTCAAAGAAGGCCAATCTTGCCAAACAGGGAAAGGGATGCTTGCAAAGCAAATCAAGCTTTTGACGGAGGAAGAAGAAAACCATTTTTCTCCTGACGCAGCAACACCACAAGAACTGGTGATTGATTTAGATAATGATAGTGATGAGGATGAAGAAATGGTTATTGACTGATAAATTTTGTTTGCGAAAGAGCTGCCTTATTGTAATTTATTTATTTAGTTGATAGAGAAACTTATGTCTTTTCTATGTCAGCATTTGAGCAAAATTCATGTATCCATAAGTACTTGTATGAGCTGTCTTGAGCTAATGATTTAACTAAAATCTTCGCCCGATTCGGTAGTCACTACTAGTATCATTATCATTTTTTGTAACTTGCAAAGGCTGTTCTTCTTGCCGATCGACACCTCCTGGGCGAGCCACAACTAGCAGCCAAGGGCCAAGAGGTTTCTCTTACCCTACACCTCCAACCCTTTTCGACGTATTATAGTTGCTCCCAACAAGGCTATTTGTAGTAGTAGTAGTAGTAGTAGTAGTAGTAGTAGTAGTAGTAGTAGTAGCAGTAGTAGTAGTAGTAGTAGTAGTAGT
>JANTCA010000340.1:4274-21713 GCA_024741275.1 Chironex yamaguchii
AGCTTTCAAGGAAGATAATTATGATGGGGAGATTGATATGGTACGTTTTGATATGGAAGACAACATTCTTCGCACTTGCTACGACTGCAGCAGCCAAAAGTCCTTCTCTACAGCAAGAGCAACAACAACATCGCTGCAGTCCACCATGTTAGCCAAACGTTATAATTCTTTGATAATACTACATACCCATAGATTATGGGTGGATTCTCTAGACTTCAATGATATTGCTAATGAGATCATTTCTAAGTGTGATTCTAGACAGCTGATGTATGAAAGGTTTTAAAAGATGTTTTACAGGTATCATTAGCAAATTATCATAAGATGCCTTTTGTTATATAAACACCACTTTCTGAAATGCGAGCCTCATTTATGCTTGAACATTTTCCATCCTGAGCATAGTGCTTTGGTGCTTGGGTAGCTCCACAAACATCGAGACTAACAAAAAGTAAGTTTAGTCTGAGAACGTTGTCGATGGCGTGTCGTCAAACAAGTAACTAACACGACAGTAAATTGTGTATTACCAAAATGCATTAAGAAAGACTTATGAGACAACTCTAACAATATCAATTCATTGTTGTCTCTTCACTGGTTAGACATTGCCTTAGACATTTATTCTATTTGACCTTTGATGACTTCAGCTTAGATGTAGTGCTTAGGTGGTTTCTAGAAAATTCTACAATTTCAGCCTACTGGTGCTGACAGCAGTGGTGCTTCTAAAAATAAAATTTACAAGTGATACTATTTCTGTTTCAATTTCAAACAAAATCAAAACTGTTTCCTGCTAAAAGGTTTTCAGGCAATAATTATGGCAAATGAAGGAAAGTTAATTTATAACTACTTTCCCATATTGTACATAATACCTATATATGTTTCTATAACAAAACTTCTTACAGTGTTAGTAATCCATACATTTTGTGGTTATTTGCACCTTCATTTTAGTTTGTGTATTACCAATATGATGTATTGACTAAATATGGGAAATACATTAAAGTTCTTGATCTACGATCATTCCCATTTATTTTCCAGCTCTAACAATCTTTTTTCAATTTTTACATGCTACATAAGAAAAACATGTATCCAAAAACTTCTTTGCTATGAAATTTTGATTAAGGTTAGAGCTACATTTAGGAGGGAGCCATAGAATCAAATCAGAGGCACAAGCTCTAGGGCTGGGGTTTATGGCTTTAAAATTTACCTCATTATGATACAAATTACCATAACATTCTTATCATCCCTCTTTCAATTTTGTGGCACCTCATACATTAGGGATAACAAAGTCCTTGTCCTATTAACTTGACAGAAAAAAACATGGAAATTCTCTGCCAAAACAATCAACCCAACATAATATCTATTCATCTGACATCTGACCACATAATCTTTGTACCAAACATACAATACTGACTGACTGACCAGATATTCTCTGAGTTTCTCTGTGTAAGATGGCAGGCAAGCTAGAGATTAAAGTTAAAGTTTTGCTTCCATTGTGTTGACATTTAAGGACGAAGCCTAACAGACATTGTCAGAAACACCACTGAAGCCATGTAAAATTCTGGAGTTATTCCCATTATGAGTACGTATGAGAAAACACTTAACACACAACACTCCTGTTGATGCCAAAACAAGGCTCAACAAGTCCTTAAACTAAATTGTATTTAACCACATTTAATCTCAATTTGATTTAAGTCTGTGCGATATGACACAGGGATCATTTCCAGCTCTCTAGTGTAACAAGACCAGACATTTTCCAAACAGTGACAAAGAACCTATGTAGGATGGCTATGAATCAATCAAAATGTCCAACCCTCGACATGTGATCACTGTGCCAAACTCCTCTTGTCAAGATTGAGTAGGAGCTCTCTAAACTATTATGAAGTACTACCAAATTAACACTGATCGACTGAGAAGCAGGACCAAACACAGGGTATCATACTTATGAGCAGAACAAAATACAGGTTGCCACAGAAAGAATAAAGTTGATCGTGGAATGGTATAGAATACCTGCATTCAGCCATAGCCACAGAATGGGGGTGCTTCAAAAAAACATAACTCTGAAAATTGTTGGTCCTGGTGAGGACCAGCAGAACCCATGGTATCACCACTGGATATCTAAGGAAAACAATAAATGGTACATGTCTAGAAGCACTAGGCCACATACTGCACAGGCATCTCACATATCACTATTCTGGCAAATGGCAAATATTGCCTCTGTAGCTAAAAAAGGTTACAACAATTGGCATGCAGCTCTTACACCACGCTTTAGTAATATTACAGTTGAAACCAATACATGGATTATTTTCAAAACGATTAAAAGTAAAAAAAACATAGGCAAGTTCAACAAATTGCACAAGACATAGGGATATGGAATTTCTTTACCAGAAAAAAACCAGAAGTTACAAAACATCATTTTCCTATGATAATTCACGATAACAGTGAGAAAGCAACAGAATTTAAAAATGTAACTTTGATGGACTTTGGTGTTGTTTTTGCTTCAATGTTTTCCTCTTGTAGGCATGACAGTGAGTTGATGCACTTTCTTGAATAATTCTATCCAATCACCAGCTACTCTACAATACTAGCTTTTCTGTGAATGAAATCAGATCCAGTTAACAAAAGAGGTATGGTGCAACTAAACTTTACAAAAATCTATTCAGTTGCAATATTTCGTACTAATATCAAAATCGTCTTTATTTTCAGTTACTGCTTAGCAAGTCTTCCACAAAGTCCTCAACTTCTTTGACTTCCTTTGCTCCCACAAACTGATTGACCACTTTGCCATCCTTGACTCCCATTACAGTTGGAACCGACATAACCTGACATGTAAAAAATTACAATTGTGTATAGTGTTGAGTTAGTGTTATGTGACACACAAAAGTGTATATCAACATCAAAATGTCTCTTTCCTAAACATGTCATTAATATTTCTTGACAGTAACACAATAATGCAAACCTAACCTCCTATGTGAGTAATTTTTAAATTTTTGGATGATTTTCACCCAACAAATAAACTACACAAATCCTCCTTATACTAGATGGTGGGATATCACTTCATGGGGAAAATATATAATATATGACAACAAATGAAGGTGCATCTAGAATTAAAACAAGCTACTGGTTTGTTTGCAGCCACGGGCTTTCAACAATTCCTCCTAATTTATCATTATTATCAGCAGTACCAGTATATCCTTTTGACAACATGGTCCTGTATTGAATGTGGCTTCATTGCACCTAATAGTCTGACTCAGAAAGAGCTCATGTCATTATTACTAAGTGTGAGAAAGTATAATAATCTGTGCAATGGGATGCTAAAAGCCTTGGAAGATTAGCAGAATTAGTTTGGGGCATGGTCATAGATAGGCAGTCAGGAGATGAAGGTACCTACATGAAGTTGTCATTATATAAATCATTAAGACCATTCAGTTAGTTCCCTACAAGGAAAAATCTGTCTGAAGATGGTTTGGGTTCACAACAACTACTTTGAATGTGTGAGTGGTTTTAAAAACACGAAATTAAAAAAAAGGCCTCTTTGAGATTGTTGAATATCAAATGTACCCAAACATTATTTGAACTTACATGTCATACAATAGTAACAAGATCACATCAAACAATTGCTTACTCCATATTCCATTGCTAGATCTTGCAAATCATCAACGTTCACTTTTGCTAGGTCAACTTTACCATTAAAGTTATTGATAACTTGATTCAATCTAGGAGCAAGGACTTTGCATGGTCCACACCACCTATGTAATATGGAGAGGAATACATGTTAGATGGACCATAATCAAATATCTCATTTTGATACAAAATAGTTTACAATTTAAACATAAGCCAGAAGAGTTATAAATTATTTATATTACCAAAGTGTAATAATGTCTAATTCATTGTAAGTCCACAAGAATACAACTACGTGAAACAGGACAACATTAACAACCATCCCTGGTCAATTTTAATCAAACATCTTTGTATCATACTTTCCAGCTTCAAAGTCTGCTTTTCAAGTGACAAATAAAATATCCTCATTCCCAATAAGGACTGCAATGACAGTACGATATCACTTCAGTATTCAAATATATTATACCTAAGAATCATCAATGAAATTCATCTGCACACATGTCACGCAGAGTTTGAGGAAAGTCCCTGTCTGACTGCAGACCTTAAGAATAATGAAGTGTAGTCAAATTAAAACAAAAAGCACTAATTAGATAAGTAATAGGTGGTATAGCAATGCAGAAACCCATAATTTGCGGTGATACAATAAGTGAATAGTTAGAGTGGTGTTCTGTGATTAGGGGGTCATTGGCATGAATCCACCTCGTAACACCTTTGGCAGTTGCCTGACAACCAAATGCCATTGTGAAGTCAAGCTGTGTGAGGAAAATTAGGTACAATTAAACCGTTAAGAAGTTGTTGGATGGCTGAGCTATCATTCAAAATATTGTAGTTGATATCACGAGTGTCCAGTCTTGTTCAACAAATTGTCCACACTTACTCATGTTCAAAAAGTGCAAATACGTTCTGCACATATTAATTTGCAGTGTAAACAACATATTAATGTGCAGTGCAAATAAGTTCTGCACATATTAATGTGCAGTGTAAACTGCAATTGGGTTCTGCAGATAATGCTTAGATGAGTGATATAAATGTGCCTTTGCAGGCTTCTGAGAGTCACAGTTGCTACCCATGTGAATAGACAGGAGTCCCTGTTGTTGTTATTATTGCCACAATGCAATACCTTGTCAACAATTTGCATTCTGGTTTCTTTGGATTGCGCCTGAGATTCCAGAACAGCAGTTTCATCATGGGCAGGCCATCCACATTGGAGCCTGAATACACAGGTACCCTTCAGATGTCAACCATTATTATTATTGTAAACACTTAATACCACAAAATACTGATGATTATCTCATCTAAACAATAAAAGCTGATAAAGTTTGGCATTTTTATATCTGTAACTTTATATTCTGAAAAATGTCAATATTTTTCCACAACATCTTAATTTATTACAGTCCAGTTCAAAATCAAAGAAATCAGAATGCAATCATACTCAGCATGAAAATCCACAATCACTGGCTTTTCTGCTTTTAAAATTTTTTCTTCAAATTCCTGTTGAGACTGGACATCGAATGTAAGTCTTCTGATGGCATTTGCAGTCAAACAAGACAAAGATCCAGATAAGTAATTTGGAGAGAAGAATGCCCTGTGATGTGACACTAGCCTATAAGCCATATTTGGTGGTCGTGGCTTCAAATAGGTAACAGTGCTATAAGAAATAAGAAATTAGCTTGTGATAATAATCATTGATTGGAAGCAAAAGTAATACACCAGTTCATGCTGTAAATTTTGGTAAGTACGCAACCAAGATTTGTTTTCCAGCATGACACTACACACTGGATATTGGGTGTTAAGACTGGATGAGACACCATGAAGTCTACAGTAATTAACATATGGACATTGTAAATAATGACTTTTTTACATTAGAACTTAGCACTTGCAAATTTGTTAGCCATTTATTTGTTTTGTTTAGGTCAAATCCAAGGATATTGGATGCTGAAATATATTATTAATATTGTCATAGGATAAAAAACTCTTTCATTACTATTATCAATTGCAATATACATGCTTTTTATGTAAGAAACTGGATTATAAGAATCTAGTAATATGAGTTGTCAAATATTTAAGAAGCTCTAGTACAAAGCTCAAGAAAAATGAGTGAACAGTAAAAATTCCATTTCATTTCCAGACTAGGACAACTTGCTTCTCAAATGCAAGATATAAAAGTTTGCAGTGATTGGCACATTGAAACAATCACTTAGTACAACAAAGTTAATGATGAATAACAGGTTCTGTTTAGGGATGGGTAAAAGGACTGAATAATGTATTATAATATTGTTGGAATACCCATGATTTTACTTAAGTTTAAGTAACTTCCTTGTAAACAGTTGGATTTTATACTGTTAGCTTAATCTAATTGATTTTTGTTTAGAAAAAGACTGTAACTTTTGACTTGGAAGTGTTTTTAAGTGACCATCTGTGTTTGTATGGATCCAAAATTGCTTAACTTAAAAACCATACGGAAACTTTAGGCCCCTAAAATAAGAAATCATTTAAATATCTCAGTACTTAGTGCCGGTCCATTTTTCTTATAAAACACAATTATCATCGAACCTATTCAAGAAGACCATGTCCAATCACCTAAGACAGTTACTTGGACAGTCCAAAATATTAACCAAAATTGCCGTGGACGTATGCCATGTTTAGTTTAAACTTATGCTTAATTCCACTCTAGGATACGGCATGTTGTTACTGCACAGATGAGGAATTGTCCAATATAAGAAGACCACATTTGGTAGTTAAGTACATACTAAAAAGTTATGTATCACGTTAACAAAACCACCAGTCTTACTACATTTGGGGTGGGCGAATCCACTTGTCATTGTGCTGTGATTGCAACATAGTTATTCGCAGATAGGGAATGCTGGGCCGATTACGATCACCAGTACGTACCCGAGTTTAATATTTCATTACTTTCCATCTACAAGCATAAAGACGCAGAAGTTACAAGAATACAACAAGTAGTTGCTACAAAGGGGAAAATCCATAGGCATGACAAGAGATCAAGCAAAGGCCAGTCCCTACATCATGATAATTTATATCATAGACACATGTAACAAGCATGGTGTGGTGTTGTCTGCCAACATGTTTTGCTCAAAAGACTCCGGACTCCTAAAACCGGGCAGTCTTAGACTTGGTATTCATTATTGTTTTTACCACTATTATTCAAATCACCCAGCACATGCAACTGTTTGTCCATTATATCATACCTGTTTTATATGTCAATTGTGAACTTCCAACAAAATTGATTAAGACCATCCATGTATTGCAGTTTCTCTCATATGTTGAACAGCCAAGTGGAGACGAGGTTGGATGAGAGGACAGAGGTAAAACTACCATGGCTACGCGTATGTAAACAGAAAACAGAACCTGGTCACATGGAAACTCCTTTTTATGTCAAGTTAGGGCTAATTGTCAAGTTAGTCGTTCAAAGAATGAGTCTTCTATGTACCTAAACGTATAGTTAATTAAACATCGAGTTTTAGATCGTACAAGTTTAAAACTTGCTGTGATCGTGCAATACTGTTTTGGGTTGCAAGTTCGGTGGCATTGAACATGAAATAACCTTATTTTAAAGTGACATGGTGACAACATTCGAACTTAACATAGTGTAGTAATAATATGACATCTTATGGTTGTCTTCAAAATTTGAGGCTATAATGACCAGTTCAAGTGCGAAATCTTATAACAATTTTATCGGTGGTAGATGTAAAACTGTACAGGACATTGTAAAGAACATAGATGTGCAAGGATTACAGGAAGACGGTTTCCGTGTTGTTCTTGATGGATATCAACGATGGACATTAGTACGTTACAACTCAGAAGGAAAAACGCAAGACAGAGTCCTTAAAGGTCTGTTTGGTAAAACAGTAAATCATGATACAGACTGTGTGTCCACTAGAGTCGATGCCAATGGAAGACGTTCGAATCAAAATGTTCCTGTGTCTGCTGGTGAAGGTCGCCAAGATGACCAAAGGCCTGTTTCCACTGCAAGTAAAGTTTCGGACGTGTCAAATACTAGTTATAATCAACTATCGAAACACACGCGTTCAAACGTATTTCCTGGTGTTGGGAATGCGTCATGGCAACCTAATTCGGTCGAGTCCTGGAAATGGAAGTGCACTACACCGCCCTGGAAGCATGAAGATTTTCATGGAGTGAAATCTGACGCATTTATGAAGTGGGCTGAATTTGACGTTAATCATCAAAAACTTATGAAAGAATGGGATAAATATAACTCACAAAAGAAGGAACAAGAAGGTAAAGTGACGGATCTATAAACACTTTATGTAGCCATAATTCTCTCAAGAGTCCTTGTAATTTGATGATAGTGAGCCCTTAACGGGACAGGGATCGATTCAGTCCAAAACTGATAGATACGTTTCCGGTGCACTCAACTTCGCCAATCATTGCAAACTTTGGGATCGATTCTTCGCAACCTTTTCAGATCATCAAACAGACACTTACTTTTCTAGACTAAATGAACATTTTAATTTACATTTTACCGAACCCACCAATTGGAATGCATCCAACGATATCCGGGTTAAGGTCTTTCCTTAATATTCTCATTTTTTTCACGACTCCAACTAAGCCAGTTGGAAGGAGCATCTTTCAAAGATAAAAGATCGTTACAGATTTCTTATGTAGGGGATAAACTAGAAAACTGCCCTAAAACTTGATCTCAACAATCGAAAAAAAAATCCCATTATCAGCAAACTTATTTTGTTACTATCATAAATTGATTGCCACAAAATTTTAGCGTTAGTGATTAATTAATGGGTCTCTTATACGTATTTGAAATAGAAGTTTGAAGTGAAGATCGGAGATTGACGATATAGTATATTCTGTTTGCAACATGATTCAGATAGTGCGGAATTTATTACAATTACTATCACTAGACCACATGAAGTCATTTGCTAGGCAGGCATACAATAATTAAGTCTACGTGTGATAGTACCTCTGATTGTAATCATTTCATCTTGCCTCTGCAAAGATAAGAGTACAAATGCAGTATACAAAACAATCCTTACATATCGGACCCGAGTCAACCTTCACTTTTACCACAATTTCGACCATCTTGATTTTATCAAGGACTTCTCTTGCAATGGGTTTACCATTATCTGGCAAAGCATTTGGCCAGATGCGGATGACGTAAACAAACATAAATGTGGTAATGAACTAAAATATTAGAATTGACCTGTAGAACCTGATTTTGTTAAGCAATAGAATAGACTCACTAGTAGCCGGTATGTACTTAAGTCTTGTTAGCATTGCCATTCATGTTAAATATATTAGATCTCCTAGGGACATCTACCGATGTATTAAATAATCAATTGAAATTCAATTTTCATTTGTCAAATCTTGGTTTAACTTGATTGTTATTATAATTAGATATCTGATTGCTTATCTCAAGCAGCCAATGGTAATGATAAATACTTAGCTAGTTTAATACTATGATCAATATCAATTAACATTTAAATCTTAAGCATAAATTTTTACACTGTCGTTCGTACTACTGTATTAAATCTTACAGTATTGTCTTTTTTGAAAATTTCTGTGCCCCAATTGTAATGTAAATGTTCGAACTGCATAATTCGACCTCGTTTATTTTTATGGTTTATGTTCGCCACTTTAATGGTCCTATTGACTTCTTCTTCTGCACTGCGCTTTATTCCGTTGCCTTTAACATGGCAATTCTATTGTCTTTAGTTTCTGTGTGCATGGTGCTTCGACTTTGAAAGTTTAACCGAATTAAGTATACAGCCTAAATGTACATTCTACTTCGAGGTTACGTTGTATACGGTTATTTCGAAT
The DNA here is from genome assembly GCA_024741275.1 of Chironex yamaguchii. NCBI lineage: Eukaryota > Metazoa > Cnidaria > Cubozoa > Chirodropida > Chirodropidae > Chironex > Chironex yamaguchii. Next base: position 13,698 of record JANTCA010000340.1, read on the forward strand.
ACGAGAGTTTGGAAATAAAAGCTGCGTCATTGTTACTGAATTTGAGACCATGTGGCCGGACATCTAAACCTTTCTTAATTGCCAACATTGCCCTTATGGCATTTAGTTATGACAAAGGTGTTACTATCCTAATCCTACTTCAGGGTGCAGTCGCATTCATTAAAGTATACATAAAATGTCTGAATATATAATTCAATGGTCGCATAATATTCTAGCTAGTTGTGGTTTTGCTAGAAAAGGCGTCCACTTCACACGAAGTTTCCTTTATACCAATCTTTCTATTCTGTCAGCATAACTCGGCTTTCATTTGATTAGTAACAGCAAGGTACGATATTCTTAATTTGCGAAAACTATTTGGGGTGAGAGATCGAATGTTGGTTATGTCCTCGTATTGTCTACAAAGATTCTCCTCAGGCTGAAATATTTTCTTAAATTAGTAACCTTCCAGATTTTTAACATTAAGTTATATCTTGTTCAGTTTGGTCATTAAAACGTGAATGGCAACAGCAAAGAGTTATAAAAACTTTGTGGAAGAATAAATTAACAAGAACATAATCTTCGCTTTCTACACTATGTGCATACCTTCTTACATTTTATAGGTTTAAATTTTGAATCAAGTTCTAAGAAACAAATAATTCCTGAGATAAAGACTGAGACTAAGAAAGAGAAACAGGAGCCGAAAAACAAGAAACCAGCAACACACAAGGAGCAAAGACATAAGAAAAAAGAAAAAATTCCAGAAATTCCAAGTCCGAAGACAACATTAATCGAAGTAAAACCCGCACCTCCGGGAGACGACAATGATGACAATTTTTGGGACTTCTATGATCAACCCTTTTAGGGCGTACTATCCAATGCTTCGAGTCGAGTAGTAAAGTCTTCAGACAACACAATGGCTTCATTTATTGATTAAATAGACAATTTAGGAACAGTTAGAAACTACAATTGGGCGTTGGCTTGAGTGTTATATCCCACTGATTAGGCTTTTCCTTTGTCTTCCATGAAGGCTGTTAATCTCTGTTTGAAGCGTTTCTGTGGTAGGAGGGCCTTCGAGTTTTCACCTTTTGAACTATTTAGTTGATATTAATACGTTTGGTCACGACTGAATCTTGTGGCCTTGTCCATAAAAATCTGTGCTACATGGGTGACAAGTACCATGCACGTGACATGACTTTTTTGTACATTTTAAGGAGCCCCAATCAACTCTGGACCCAGGGCACCAACAGATTAAATGCGGCCCTTGTATCTCGGCCTGTTTCGCGTACAAAATTACGAGAAATACTCCACAATATTCCTTCCAAACCTTTTCTACAGCATTTTCTATGCTGACTTCTATATTTGCGAAGAGGGAAAGTATGTAGTCTTAGTAATACTCAGTAATGCTTCATGAAAGCATAGGAAAATAAAGTAAATCAAGGCACGAGAATTTCAAGCAGAGAAGCGTTGACAACTACCAACAACTAGTGTTTGTTTGGCACAATGTGCTATCCAGCACAAAGTTATGAAAACACTACTGTTACAAAAGGCGCAAACACCACGAAACTATTGTATAAAGTCTAAATACAGTTTCAGTATACGATGTTAATGATTGGAAACGTCTCCTCATAAAAGATTGTATACTTTATATTTACAAACAAGAAATAAAATATAATTATTCCCTAATTACCATACATGCTCTTCATATCAACATCTTCCACAATCGAAGTGAATTCTATCGTCAACATAGACAGTCCGACACTTTTAATAACAACTAATTGTAAGAATCTTAAAGGCAACTAAATCAGAAACTAAAGGCAAAGATTCTTCACTGTAGTCTACCACATCTCACAGGTGATAGAAAACAAGACATTCCAAATAACTTCAATCTTACCCGTCTTTTGTTCTCTTTAATTAGTCTTTCTTAACGGTTAACTTAACGGTCTTTCTCAAAATGGACAAAAAGGAGATCCTTTAAAATCACCCGGTATCGTCTTAGTCTTCTACTTATACTGTAGATCAGTGGCGGCACCAAAGGGGAGGAGTTGGGGGCTTTAGCCCCAAATTTCTGACAAAGGTTTTCATTCGTTTTTGTCAAAGAAACTGTCATAAGGATAATTTCAAACATTCGCATCATTGTTTGATTGCCACGTCTCGTTGGCAACAGTGACAAAATTATACTCAAATCGTGATATATTTGAGTGCTTTTTATAAACATTGTTTTTTAGCCAAATAGCATTGTCAAATCAAGCCCCTCCCCCTTTCCATCCACTTCAAATTTCTTGACGCCGCCCCTGTAGACAGGAATGGTAATAATATACGGAATTTGTAGCTTTACCATCCTTACTTTTACAAACACTGTCGATTTAACTCAACGAGGAAACTGCCTAACTATATAAAAGTTCCCTTGTAGATAAGAAACATACTGTTGGACAAATGGTACTAAGACTGCTAAACTTAAGCAAAAAACTGCGTCTTACCTTAAAGTGTATTTAAGTAAAACGACACTCTCTAAATTAAAATCAATTTGACAAAACATACCACATATTTCTATCGACTAGCCTAAAGTTTGACCAGACATTTTTGTCACGATGGTACTTTATTAGTGACTATATGGATAAAAACGGCGCGCGAAAATGATAGCTACCGCTTGATAAGGCATGGTCAAGATAAGTTCTTTCAAACGTTGGTTTTTTTTTGTCCCTCTGAAACGTCTTGGCCAAAGTCAGATCACTGTGACTGTCCTCTATGCAACACACAAGTAACATTAATCACTTAAAAATTAAAGACGTATGAAGGCCCACTCGTTTTGCCTCTACAACACTGGGTGTAACTTAAAAATAAGACAATGGACGAGACTGGACAGGTCCAGCTTTTAAGTAAAAAGCATTTCTTTTCTACTAAGACGAATTTTGTTGTTGTATCTTCATTATGGAAGCTAGTAGTGGGATGTAACAGTGTTAAATTCATTTGATTTAACCACACGTTGGGTAAAAGAAAACGATCATCCATTTAAGTCTTTGGCCCATGAACTATGGAAAGACTAGGTGACATCTATTCTGCTAAGCAAGTCTACAAATAAATAAGATGATGTCTAGGCAATAGTTATTTGCCATGTCATGTACCTTTTACCAAATGTCAGAACTGGACCTCTGATTCGACTAGATAAAAACTTATTCAGATGTAAACCACTGCTATCAAAATTTTCCCGTTACAAACAAAGAAGTTATCGTACATGCTCTTCTATAAATGAACCATATTTCTTTTTTTCTTTTTTCTTTACGTCATTCATCCGCGTTACCATCTTAACATTCTAGAAGCCAAATGGTTGTGTGCCAACTGAGCTCAACCTCTATACAGAAGGTCATGAGAAAGTCGTGATTTCCAATCTTGTAGCCAGTGTTATTAAAGGAAACAACCAACAAGTCGGGTCTTGTTGAACTTTTACTCTCTGCCGCTTATTATTTATTACAAAAATCCAATCCTCGCACATGGCGTGGCCTAGGTACAAGACATTCAGTACGTTCAAACTAAGATGCTCCAGGATCACCTTATTAACTGGAATCAGCAATAAAATGTGTCACGGTAAAAGGAAAACGAATAATTTTATCAATAACACAGAATTTTCACGCGTGACAACATGGCCAACGACGTTATTATGCTTACCTGAGCAATATATACCACAACTACGTCATAACAAAACATTGCACAAATGGCGTGTGAAAGGACCCAACAACTTCGTTAGCATAGAAATATACTTATCTATGAAAAACTACGCGAAAATATAAGGTCTGAAAAATAGAAAATCAAGCATCTCCTTGTATCCTCTTCAATTAAATTGATGGCAAATCACGCCTTTAACGGTTGTATCTCAGGCATACGAGCATAAATAAAATAATTAAAAGAAGAGTATTGTATTTATGTTTATAAAAACAAGGAATTAACAGAGGAATAGGAAATAAGGTCTCTACGCAGAAGAGTTCGAACCTATGATACCATGGATATGAGATGCAGTTAGGTGTTCCACTGCATTAGAACGGTTCATCATCTTATGACACCCATATTGGTCAAAGCAAAACAAAATAATAAACTTAATGAAATAAACGATAAGTTTACGGCAATAAAAGCCGCTTTACGAAATGAACAAGTTAAGAAATACTTATCTCTCCACTTACGCTCTATCACACAGCATTCGTCATTCAACACGGTCATTTTTCATCTAGTTTATCAAATCGCACTGTACTTTGTTGAAAGTTGACATATCACGATATAATTACATTAACAATCTACTCATGATCTAAATTGTGTTTTTGCAAAAATTACATCGCTAGCAAAAAAGCATTTTGCACCAGATTTGAGATAGGAAAAATTTAATCAATGTAGTTAAATGATGGTTCAATAATGTCAAGCAATTATCAGAGCTAATTTAAGCAAACAAGATTTGCAATCGGGCTGACAGCCAATACAAAGAATAGCTACTGTGTCATCTCTGTCATGTTGGCGCGTCACTGGAGAAAGTCATTCATTCTCCAGGATTGGCTGTACCTTGTCGCTTGCTGTACTCTTGTGATTCCAGCGAAAAATATTGTGTTGAGTAGTAGTAAATTTTCGGTACTTCAACGATCACGAAGAAGGAATGACCGTATGTCCCAAATCTAAAACATGAAGATGTTATAAAGTGTATTTCCTTGTTCTCGCTTCCGCGCAAAACAAAAATGTACTGATACTGGATACCTCTAACCTATTCCCCCCAAAACAAAAGTCGATTTTCACTACAGCTCATACACTGAGACAAACTTGTACACATTCTTCAAACTTTAAAATACGGTACTTTTTATCTTGGGGGGAGGGGGTAAAAGGATGAATAGGTAACAAGTACCATTCTGTATAAGTCAAGTAGGCAATGCTGCTAAGTCACGTTATCAAATAGAATATCGATACGTCAGTGAAAAAATAGTGTAAAAGGAATTACTAACTCTAAAACATCATTTCTCTGCGATTTCGTGATTAATAGGGGCATGCAAAACTAAATTTAGAGATTATGACAACAGTTTCTCAATTACCTACATCTACTATAAATGAGTGATTCCTTGAGCATAATTCCTATTTCATCAGTACTTCTCAAATGAACTCCCCGTTCAACCGTGCACTTTTGAATGAACGTTGTCTTTCATCATTCGAGGGAGATGTTATTTGAGCGGGATGGTTCGTTTGGGTACATACAGTACCACTTTTAAAATAATTACGGCCTACTTTCACTGCGAAGCAAATTAGTCAACTTGTGCTAAAGAGTAAAACGTTTTGTATCTTAAATATGAAACTACTAAAAGAATACCAAAAAGATTACTACATGATGCACAGGAAATCGTTAACAAATTTCCTTGTCAGTGGAATTCTAAACAACCAAATTATAGAATAATGTATTTCCTAGGATTTAACTGTACAATCGGCGGCTAACTGTAGCCTCTCCCTTGTTTGACTTCTTCTACTCTGGAACCTCGATGTGTTTTGATAATGCATCGTTTTCCATTTTTACACGGGTCGACATAGAAGAATGCCTTCCGTCAGATGACCTGGGTGAATGGGCATCGAAGTGGAACACTTACAATTCTGGTGCAGGTTGCTCAAAGACTTAGGTTCAGGTTCGAGCCCAGGTAAAATCGGTGATCCTTTCAGCTTTCCCCTTAATGGATTTTTACGCGAAATCAATTCTATATGACGACTGAACTAGATTTCAATTTCAGGAATAATGACTGAAAACTGTCCCCAAATGGTATTTGATTTTTACAGTAATATCATATACAAACATGACGTCATTTAGAGCAAGGAATCATACCTTGACAACATTATCCGTTCCACACGTCAAAAGACGTCCTTTTGATAAATCAAGAGATAACGAGTTAACAGAATGTCTTGTATCGTGAAAAACAGCTAACGATTTTTGCCTGTATAAAGAAGAAAAGGATTCAATTTAATAGACTGAAGTAGTAACGAAAGAAGAACTACAGTGGACGACGGCAAGAAAGTCATCTATCACTTGCAAAACACCGCTCAATTTTCAGACTTAAATACAGCTCAATGACCTTAATTATAATACTGGGAACGTGGTAAGTCAACAACCGAGCTAAGGAGGTCGATTGATGAAAATGTCCTCTTACTAAGTGCCTAACATTAACAAAACTTAAAGAAATTCCGCCTAACCGAGGAATTGGAAATGTAATGTTTTTCTCTTGCAGCCAAATGCGGTAACACATGACTACCAATCCCTGTACACTAAGAGGGCAGGACGGGAGCAAATGTCATTTTTGACGTCATTTCCATTACCATGCCTATGATAAATATGTTATGGATGCTAATCTCACCTCTCTGACCAGCCTGTATTACAAGAGAAATGAGACGAAAGTATCTTCGCTTGTTCTTTTCTTGCTTGGTAACTACACCCTACGTCCATCAAACAATTATGGCAAAATGTATCTTACGTTCAATGCCTTGAATTTCTCTTAATGTACTTATGATCTAGTCACAAAACCCTGCTGCTCCAGAAACGTTTGGTGAACAAATTCAATCCAAGAAACGTTGCTAATGTATCAAAGAATTTTGGCTTTTTCAATCTCTAAGTCTAATATTAACTATAAAAATTAATTTCATAAAGCAAGTCGGTTAAGAACACACTGATACTCCTTCCTCGTGCATATCCAGCGGTTGATCATCAGATACGCATCTACAGAGTTAAACACAATTCAGTTTCGGTTTATCAGGAGCCTCCATTGTCGCTTCTTTAGCCCGTGAACTGTGTGTTAACTTCGTATGCAGTCTCATACGCGTTAATTATTAAGCTAAAAAGGATACTGAACCATATTAAAGACCTTGGTCACATATATAGAGCTAATGCAAACTAATCTCGTCAAGCGAATGTTTCCCATACCACTTAACACAGCAAAACCAAATGAGTGGAAGAAATCTACATTAAACTTACTCTTCTTCATTTATCGTTGTATAGCACTCTTCACACACTCGAACTTCAAACTCAAATCCAAGCAAAGGCAACCGTGATGCTTTATTGCTGCACTTGTTACAAACAGCTCTTCCGCATTTGCGGCAATGATGCTACAAAAAATCAAAAGTTAATCTTAAAAACTAACAAGGAAACTCCATACATAGACACAGTATACATAATTATTGATTACAACTAAACAGGGCGCTGCTACTAAAGTAAAGATACTATTAGTCGTGACAAACATCTTTGAAACTAGGAACTGCTTGAAAATAATCAAGCTTTAAATATGCTTACCTGTCTGACACCAACTTGCCTCTTTTCCCACATATTTTTAAAGTTCCAAAAGAATGGTAATCCACATTTTTCGCATATATCACTTTGTGACCATGTGGGTGTCTACAATAAAGGAAATGACAAGCAGAATACTATAAAATGTCTTTCAGGAGGATCAAAATTCCAACAAACACAAACGAATAATTGTTCCAGCGTCTGTAGACGTTCGGTCAGGAATAGTAACAAATCTACTTTAACTAGGCAAAATAGCAAATATATATTTTACAGACATACCTCATGACGTTTAACACTCATATCCCAGATGACGAGTATTTGATCGTCTCCGGCTGAGAAGAGCTTCTTTGCATGGTGAGTGTACGCTAAACCACGTATTTTATTTCTGCAATATCGAATAAAAAAAGGTAGTACAATGCAATGGGGACTTGATACTCGACGATGACCACATACAACAGACGTACCTGAAAACACGACATAAGCTATGCCATTTTCCCAAAGAAAATTTCAAGTCAGGCATGAACACCCCAAACTTTGACACAAAAAAGACTGAAGTTGTGCCATTGAGCCCTCGGCGTGGAACCCCGCTCTTCAAGTTTGAGAAGACTCTTACTCGGATTAATGCAAGGTCACAAAATAGAAAGGCTAAACATCAGGCAGACGGACAGACCAGCTTCAAAATTCTCTGCGTCTGGTCTGATAAGGGCTACTGAGACCGTTCTGACCTACCGACCTATACCAGACGCTGCAGACAG
>JANTCA010000340.1:21813-33634 GCA_024741275.1 Chironex yamaguchii
TAACGTATGAGTTATGTTAACAAACAGACAATCCAGTTCACCCCCAAAATCCAATCAGTTCTAAATTAGCCCATGTCTGACCTATCCTGAAAATTTCCTTAAAATCCATCTATAACGTATGAGTTATGTTAACAAACAGACAATCCAGTTCACCCCCAAAATCCAATCAGTTCTAAATTAGCCCATGTCCGACCTATCCTGAAAATTTCCTTAAAATCCATCCATAACGTATGAGTTATGTTAACAAACAGACAATCCAGATCACCCCCAAAATCAAATCAGTTCTAAATTAGCCCATGTCCGACCTATCCTGAAAATTTCCTTAAAATCCATCCATAACGTATGAGTTACGTTAACAAACAGACAATCCAGATCACCCCCCAAATTAGATCAGTTCTACGTTAGCCTATGTCTGACCTATCCTGAAAATTTCGTAAAAATCCATCCATAACTTTTTGAGTTATGTTGCTAACAGGCTTATCGACAAGAATTGGGGGTAGGCAAGTCATCCAAATAACGGATAACGTTTTATCGCACTATTTAAGGTTGCTTTCGCGGTTTTATTGTTGTTTACCTTACTCAAATTTTAAATTCTTAAGCCTGGCTTCCATCATGTGTCAAGCGCGTTTTGTGCGTCAATTTTCACTGCCTTAACGCGATACACCCCAGTGGAGACACAAAAATTACAGCTTTTAGTCCCGGGTTAAGAAATCAAACGTTTTCGTGGTTTAACGCGTTAAGAACCAGACGTTTGGATGTCAACGCTTGAGAAAAAAACCCTCAAAAATCTTTTGAGGTGGACAGTGAAATAATGCTTGATGAGAGAAAAAGCCAAAACATTGCGAAACTACCCATGCAAAATGGGAAGTCTGTTTTGAATCGTGAATTAGCGCACTTAACCCACTGTGGGCGAATCACAGGCTTTATTGCGAAGAGACTTGAAACTTAATGCACTGAGCGTATCAAACAACAGTGGAAACCAGGCTTTACAGTATGGTAGACGAAAACAGACTTTTCAATGTTTTCGCAAATTGTCAACTGTTTAAGAAGACTTTGAAAATCCGAACGTGCAGAAGATTTCAATTCAATAAACAGTGCCAACCAAGACTCTTGCACTCAGCACTGTCTGGCGTTAACATGCTAACGAAAGACAAATCATAATGCCGACTAAATCAAAAATTACATTTAACATACAAATATCCAACAATCACTTGTTATGGGTTAATGATCATATGTTAAAATTACGACAATCAATAAATATAATCAAGTGTATGACCTATAACACAGTCTAATATAGTATGTTTGTTACTGGAAACATTCAGTTAAAGAAAACAAATTAATATGTTTGGGTTATCGCAAATACGAGAAATACAACACAATAAAAGAAAGAACTAAGATAGTTTCGTCACATTATTACTATCGATGTCATCCTGAATAATTAAACGATAGAGGACCAGAGAAATCTGCCTCATTAAGACATTAGTGTAATACAATCATTAGTGTAATACAATCATTCTTTAATTAAAGCAAACCAGCTGAAAGTCTAAGTATTAGAGGATAAAGCAATTATAAGCAATGAATATGGGTAAATTAGTTACAAAATTAGTTACAGCAAAGTTAATGTTTTACAGATTACAACATAACAAACTAATTCAAACTACATCCCAAACAATACAAAGAGAATGTCTTTATCAAAATCACAAGCAACATCAACCTACTAAATCCTTTTGTGACTAAAATCAAGACAAGAATACGAAAAATTTTCACACCAAATTTGAGCGAGCCACAATGACCAAAAACCTTAATCACTGATATACCTCCCGTGTTAAAACCATCACTACGTGAAAACGATGAGTAAAGACATCCACACTTGCGAACCCATATAATCGTCTTTCGTGGTAATCAAACAAATAAGAGGAAGCCATCTGGCACCTAAATGATGACCGATGCGAATGAAGTAGCACCCTCTAGATCCGCAATCTCTTTCGTTCGCGGAAATGTTAGGAACACTAAGCAACCAATCTAGTCCACCAAATAAGTGGGTTTAACTCTTAAAAGACAACTCCCCTTGCACTTGTGGATCCCCGTTCAAATAGCTTCAAAGGACGATTACAATCATATCAGTACATTGTTATTTTATCGCACTATTTTGTGAAATCCTCAGTCAAGTCACAGCTCTCGAACAAAACAGTGCTCAAAGCTGTTTTGAGAGTTAGGTCGTATTTTCTAATTAGCTCTCAAAGTTTAGATACAGATTACTTAGCTTCTTGCATTGGACATAAGCATGTGTGATAAAACTAAACGCTATAAACTACATTGTGCTAAAAAAAGACAAAAATGTACTCTGCGAGCTTATCTCAACCATGTTATTATCCGGAATTAATATAATTATAGTGCTCATTTAGAAAAGTAAACTTTTATCATTCGCTGGCTACCCATTCAGTTGTTCGAGATGAATATTTCAAACGTAAGGGTGGCCGACCTAACATACTTCATAAAAAATCTATTCTCAAGATCTATATCACTTAAATTAACAGCAAACACGATGTTTTTGAGTAACAACAACTAAGGTCTTAAAATCGTGCTACCCTTAAATTTTATGAAAACCTTCCAATGATTAATAATTCTGGCGAGTTTCAATACATAGTAAAGTACAAATTTATCGGATTAATACACCTTGAAGAATTGCAGCATTTACAGGCAAAAGTTCGGTAAATTTACAAAATTAATGCCCAAGTTAAAAGGCGCTCACTTCATGCACTGAACTAAATACAATGCAAAACTGCAGTAGAGTGATTCCTCATACTGCTCTAAACGAATTCTGCTGCATGAAGTTCATTTTGCTGCGTGCAGTTTATTCTGCTGTACCACTTTCATTTTGGTGCACGAAGTTCACACAACTGCATCACGTTCACTCTACTGCATCACGTTCATTCTACTGCATCACGTCCATCATGCCTCATCACATTCATTTTGCTGGATCACGTTTATTCTGCTGCATCAAGTTCACTCCACTGCATCAAATTTATTCTGCTGTATCACGTTCACTCTACTGCATCAAAGTTTATTCTTCTGCATTAGGTTCACTACCTGCCTCAAGTTCATTCTAAAGCATGAAATGTATTATCCTACATCACGTTCACTTTGCTGCATCAAAGCTTATTACGCTGTATCAAGTTCATTTTACTACATTCAATCAGGTCAAACGCAGCACTTCTCATAAACCTGCCAGGCTTATTAGATACAGCACATGAAAAGCGCGACGTTTGTTTTGGGTTATGTTTACTTTAACAGTCCTGACGTATGAACATACTTGTATCCAATACAAGGATGTCTCAAGACATAACGAAGTATTTAAAAGAACATGTTGATAAAGTTTATCCATCTCAAGTACAAAACCACAGTATTATTAGCAGCCAGTTACAACCATGATTTTAAATCATCTATTTTATGGCCACATTAGACACATCTGCACTGCACGGCAGAAAATCGTGTGCCGTTGCCACTGTCATCGTTTGTAATACCCCCCTACATGCGGATACACTCTCTCAATTACGTAACCGTACGGAACACGGGTTGACACCCCTTTAAACACTGGTCTTCCAAAAACACTTAAATCGCATGGGACAAAATCTCTCTGGATAACTCATTATCAAAGAAGTTACTGTTGTGCTTTAAATTATCTAGAGACAATACAGTTTAGGAAATTAAGATCGAATATGCACGGCGGGCTAAGTGGTTGCATAAGCGAAGGTATAAACGCTTTTTTAGACAGCAATTTCTTTACTCCTTTTTACTTTCTTCACCTGCAGGAGGCTGCCACCACTTTCGTGGTCCGAGGTTACTTCTTTGTCGCCAATGTTATTAAAACTAAATTTGGCTTATTTTACCTTAAAAAAAGCTCAAAGTCACGTTAGCAAGGGAACAATCAGACGGCAACGCGTCTAAGGAAATGCCAATAAGTTGTATCCATTGCCTGACTTGCATTTACGAGTCTGACAATTTCACCAACTATTGGCAAACCTGATATGAGCTAAGTCAGATAAATTGTTACATTCAATAAATGCGAAGTTCCCCACATATAACCTGAAACGTCTTGGGTAAATATAAGTATCAGTGCTTTTTTTGAACGAATAAAGAGCAAATGACAGGACTAAGAAAATCACAGCGTTGTCCTTAAAAAGGCAAAGGACAAAAGCTGCAATATCAATGCAATTGGATCTACAATAACAAAGACGTTTTTAATGCCATATTTCCTAATTTCAACATTAAGTGACTAACAAAACGTCGACATCAATTGCAGGGATCACCATTTTTGCTTGTCAGAATTTACAAAAATCTGGTTTGGTAGGACACTGGCTTCTTCAAATTTGAGGAAACAAGGCCAGGCCTTTAGACGTAAACTGGGTTCTACAGGACATAATGTACTACGATATATCAAAGAAAAAAATACCCCTACTGACCTGCAAATAACTCAGGCCAAGTCCATGGCTTGAAAACTGATGCTGTGAATGAGAGAGTGAATGCGTGTAGGGTGTACATACACGACAACGTCGGCAATGAAGTGCACTCATGGATGTGCATACATCAAGAGACATAGTCCAGCCAAGACGACACTGACTGACGAGATTGACTAAAACTGACTAACAGCAAAGCAATTAACGGACGTTCATGTAAAATCAAAAAAAACAAACAAACAGAAACTTCGCATCACGAATTTCATGACCAAACCGTATACTTGAGTACTGACTATCCAAACTGCATGTACTTGATGAGAAACAAACGTATCAATGAACGAGAGGAGTTATTAATACAACGTCAAGCAAACAGATAACACGACATTTGGGTCACAAACGGCACAATGCGATTACAAGCATTGGAATTGTCTTCTCGCACCTTGTTCGGTTAAGAGCATAATAATGAGCTCAACTTCAACTAGAAGGTATGGTAACAGGGTTTTCCTACGCGGATTTTCTCACTAGTTGTGGCATCAAGAAGGTATCATAAAAACTGAGCTGTACTAATGACATCATGGTAACAGGGTTTTCCCCACGAGGATTTTTTTCACTTGTTATGGTTTTACTAAGATATCATAAACAAAAAGTTGTAGAAGTTGTAGTTCTATACAAATATCTCAGAAGTTGTAGTTCTATAGAAAAATCGATCAAAATTTCAAAAGGATCTGGACTGGATCACTCTCACAAGTTAATGGCTTCTTCCTCAGACCAGAACACACCTTGGTAAAAGTTATGTTAGAATCCAATCGCAGTTTTTTGTGTGTTATTGCTAACAGGCAAAAAACAAATGGTGACAAAAACATTGCCTCCTTGAAAGAGATTATTAGTACACAGTAATGAGCTCCACCACAAAATGGGCAGCAATGAACTCATACATCAAGATGAGTTCCACAGATATGCAAAGTGATCATAGTTACCACACTGATACTTAGTGATGAGGTCCATCACAAACATTAACAAGTGAAAAAAATGTCCACTCCTATGGCTTATACTACCTCCTGAAGAGACGCAAATGAAAACATATTTAAAAATGACCTAAGAAATTATCTTGATTTTCCTATCGATACCATTTTTACAAAAATTTTGTTATGCTATATGGGACTGGATATCCAATGGGCTTTAAGAGGTCAGTTAATTAATCTAATAGCGGGGAGGTAGAGAAATTTCATTACAAGTGTATCTGCAAGATACAAATCACACTAACTTACAATATAAATTGGACAAAAACGACTAGCTAGTTGGGGCAAGACAAAATCACCAGTCCACTAGACATTTAAATAGCAATATGGAATTGAAAGACGTTGTCATGCTATTCAAAACGAAATGTTTATGGGTATATCAACGAAAAACAATGAAAAGAACATGAGTAAGATTTACAAATACATTTCCAAACATCCATCAATCAATTATTATTCATTAAACAGAAATGAAAATAAACGAATATGTATATAATTCCAGAATAAACCTGCTTAACAGAGCAAGATCACACCTGTGTTGGCTAATGGCAGGATCACAATCAGTACACCTAAGGTGTATTGTTGCACGTTAAGAAATCTACAAAAGCATGGCATCTGATGGCACTGAGAGGTTAAAAAGCACAATTTAAATTGAACAGAACAAATACCTAAAGCATAGCCACCAATATAAAAAAGAGTTTATTGATAGGAAAGATATAAAACAATTAACAATGGCCAAAGGTACAAATAAAAAATTACAACAAAATAACAAATTTCTCAAACACAGCAGATCAATAGGTACTTGGAAGAATGTCAGGTAAATGAAAATGTAGATGTCTGAAATGGTTTTGTCATAGTATAAACAAAATGGCTGAATCAATGCCAAGGGAAACAGTCGAGAAAAGAAACCATGAAGTAAAAACAGATGGAGCAATGACAAAAGGGGAATGTTTAAAAATACACAATGCCAAATTGTGCAAGGTTTTCAATAAAGAAGGGATAAAGAGATATTGTAAAAATTAGGCAAATAAAAGGGCAAGGAAATAAAGGGCAAGGAAAAAGAGGGTGAGGACCAAATTAATAAAAATTACCAATAGTGTAAATTTTCAATTGTTACCAAAGTTGCATTACCTTTAATGTTACCTAAGGAAATGACAAAATTAAAACTAAAAATGGAGAGAACAAACATCCTTCACAGTGTCAGAGAAGGTGTCTGTGCATATAACCTAGGGCTTTAATAAAGGAATAGGTAGATGAAAAGAGAACAATTATAGTAAGCTTACAGTGGGATTTAATAGAACCTGAAGTGTTGTGATGAAATGGTAAGCTGAACACTGCAGGCTGTTTCACATAATTTTGCTTTATTGGGGTAATTTGCAGGTGCTTTCTTGACTTATTCCTACAATTCTATTCCATACCCCCATTATCAAGCATACAACAGATCTGAAGAGACTCTTTCAAAGAAATTCCAATGATTAGATAAGGCATAATGAGCTCATAAATAAAAACAATACTCCATGTTTTTCTACAAAATTTGAATATGCAACATACAACAAACAAGAAAACGAATACTATAATAATATCTTCACATACATAGTTGGCTACACAACAATTATTCTTCAGGTGCAAATGCGCTATATGACATACCATATTTTTATTCGACAACTAATATTATCTTTACAATGACACTTGCATTCATGAATCATGTACCAAATAACCTGCTTACTTCTTAAAACATTAGTCAACAAAATATTAACGTTTACAAAAGAAGTCTAGTATAGTGAAATACAACAAAAGTTTGACAGTATGTACACCTAATAGCAGCAGAAATAATGAATGTCAAAGCAAGCAAAACAAAAAAGATTCTCAAAAGAAAATTGTTAAATAACTATACTGGTCCACTAAACAAAGTCATTAAGAAGCACATGCTATAGGGCAATACTAGATTTCTACTCACAGAACCACAAAATAAATTTTTTGAAGATAGATTCCAATACCCAAATCCCCCAAAACACCACATTTGTACTTGCAGTTTTTCTTCAAGCTATAAAAGCAAAGACTTAACACACCCCCAATAACACATTACAGAACTGGAGAAAATATCCTGAGCCTTTCATAGATTACTATGAAGACGTCTACCACACAATGACTGACAGCCATTGCAAACAAACAAAAGGTTCATGCAGTAAAAATTGTATTCATAACTAAACAAAAGGGAAAGCAAGGAAATACGTTTTTATGTACATAGTTACATTTGTAATGAATATATATAGCTGTTTACTTTAAGGAAACACAGTTACCTGAGTGACCTTTCAGTGTTGTTACTAAGCTGAGGGTTTGCTGTACTTCATTTAGTTTTAAAACACTTATCTGTCCTCCATAATCCCCCATGAAAACATATCTGGAATCAGCATCAAATCTAGTCAATGCTAAGAAAACTTTAATACAACGATATTGCCTGGCCACCTTGTTGATGCAAGAACATCCATAAAAAGTAAATAATGACACTGATTCACACAATTTGCATTCTCATGGAAAAGTACAAATATGAATGTATTGATTTTGAAAGAAACAGATGACATCTTAAATGTACTATTTATTTATGTCAAACCAACTTCTCCTAGTTACTATGTTTCTTCCTAGTCCATACATTCCATAGATTTAATTACAATAAATGCAAAGCTTTCTAAGTTCAGACACTCAGTCAAACATTACCTTGGTAAGCTGTTATGGCTAAGTTGGTCAAGACAGGTCAGTTTATTGCAATACAGCTTAGCAACTTTGTGAATATTATCTCTAATCTGACAAGCACAATAATATTTAAACAAACAAATCTCAAATGCACCAGGGACAAAAAGGATACTGTAGACTTGTACACCAAGCTGAGGCATTATATCCACCTAATCTTTTTCCAGTTTCTGTACTATGCCATTGAAAATATTTGTCATTACTACAACTAAGCAGCCATTTATATTCCAATGAGAAGACAATATCCCTAACAGTTTTCATGTGCGCTGTCAAAAGAGAAACAAATTACAACATGCTCATTCAGAATTTATCAAACATTGTGTTCAAAATACATACAAGTTTCCTTCTACTGCAATGCTTACTTACAAACTTATCTCTAACCTTGCTCATAATTCATAAATTTACTATTTATACTTTACTATAACATACTAACTATTCCGCAACAGAACAAAATGGGTAAGCTGACCTGGAAGACTATACTCAATTTATTAGCCTTTTAAACTTTTGGCCTTATCACTGGCAGACAAAACCATCAAGTGAAACGTGCAGCTATAATGTCCTAAGAACTACTGATTTGCCTACCTCTGGGTAAATCAGCAGTTCACAGCAAAAGCATCTTCATTTCACTTTCTCTTTTGTATGTGAGAGAATTATAAATCGTTGGTACACATGTAACTATAAATGGAAGTCTTGTCAACCCAGTAAATATTACTTGCAGGACATTAACATTTACGTTTAGGCTACAAAACAAAGCTGTTATATATATATAGTATACTGAACAAATCAATATTTACCACATAAATAAAAAACAATTATGATTTCTTACCTAAATAATCTCTTATACAATGTAGTCTATTTAGGTCATCTGTCAATTCAAATTCCTGTGAAAGATGTTATTTACACAATAACATATCATGCCATTAATGGTTCACGAATTATTATGACATATACTCAGTTTTTGGATTACCCTTTTACCAACCACTGGGTTTCGTTTGGTAAATCCAAATTTCTTCCATTCATTCTCAAGTAAAAATGTACGCCTACACTCATGGCTAAGGTATATGAATGCAATTATTTATCTGATGAGACAACAAACATTTGCACACATATGTGAAATTATATATCCTCCATTACAAATCACCACCAACCACCAAATGGAAAAGAAAAGACTGGAAACAGAACACTTTGGTTTACAGGTTCCTCATCCTAGTACACAAGCACTTTTGCAAAGAACATACAAACTAAAGACGTCCTTAACTGTATCACCATTTAAATGACCTACAGCTACGTACAACAATTAAATTTCAAATCCACCTAATAACAGCAATAACACCATAGAACAATAACCATGCAACTGCTGACAAAAAAACCCATGCCCACATAGAGAATACTCGCGAATCCATTTTGTAACCATAAATATACCATCAATATTTTTTCGGGGTTGTACTGGATGTTCCTTTTGTCAAAGAAACATCAAACTTTCAACATGCAAGATGTCTCAAGTGTCAACAGCTGTTGGGGTCAATAGCTTTTATTCTGTATCTGACACTTTCAAGCAACATTCACTGCTATAAGACTGGAATGCATATGTTAATTTGTATGTCAATCTGTTTCTTTCATAAAAAGGTAAACTTATTTGCCATTTTGCACATAGAGGTAAGGGAATTTAGCGACACAGGTGTATATTTGACAAGATAAGTCTCATTAAACATCACAATACATTACTATCACCAAACATAAAAATCTCCAAGAGATGACTGATCAATCCTGAAAATAAATTTCAAACATGTTTCTAATGTCAAAGATCTAGTTCAAATAACAAATGCTTTCATATATCAATTAAATTTAAAGAATAACATTCATGAACAATACCAGCTGAATCAAATACATACTGCATGTATTAATGTAATTTAATATTAAGGAATGTAGAACAGTCAAAACAGTCAAACAATGAAACTCAAAAATATTTAAAATCGTTATACAGATACATCACCAATAAAGCCAATTATGTTCTTAATATGGACTTAATATAAAATTTTAAGGGAAATTTTAAAATCACAGTGAGAAAATACTAGGCAAAGTGGATGTGTTCATATGCTCCATGCAAACATTCACACACTTACTGTTATTGTTCCATTTGAAAGTCCTACAAAAAGTTTACAACTTTCATTGTGATATTCCAAAGCAGTACATGAAGCTAGTAAAAAACGAAACAACGTATAGTGTAAAGACAAAAATTTAACAATTTGCATCTATTTTTGTTAAATTGAATTAACTTTTGCAAATGAAATGAAGCAATGATAAAATTTCAACCACACACTTTATAACCTTATGCAAAAGTGCCAATAAAAATGGCATACTCAAATATGAGCTTCACCTTTTAAAAGTCCACACACAGTTAAATAGTCACATCAATTGAGTATTGAGAATACAGATTACTATATTTTTGACTGCAATTAAGTGTGATACTTTTAACAAACCACATATCAATTCAGTTTAGGTTTATGCATACATATATCTATTACGAATGGTAGTACACTATCATTGAACAGTGGTCAAAACACGTAGAGCATATTAGAGAAGAAACACTAATAGACAAAAAACGGTAAATTTGTTACTCAGAGTTTTATGCCATGAAATAAAATTTCCTGTCACTAAATTTGCAAAGCCTGGCTAACAATTTGTATATATAAGCAATGCATGGTTAATGAAATCCCATTCATCTGAAGATCCTCAATCGTGGTGTGAAACTCTGCGTAACAAATTTAGCATTTGTCATCTATTATTGTTTCTTCTCTGTATATAAACACATATATGTAGTATCTCAACAGACACAGTGCTTTGATAGATTTGCCAAGAGTGGAGCATTACCACAATAGCTGCACTAAGTGGGAGCCGACTGGACTCGAACTGGTAACCCTTAGACTCAAAAGCCAACACTTAAACCTTTGTGCCATCATGACAAAAAAGATTTGGTAAAGGATTTTCAAAGTCCTTGATATTACAAGACAAAACCCAGCAGTGGCCAAGGGGAAATTTATGAATTTCTTCTTTTGAATCAGCTTAAGCCCTCATCAATGTCAGATATATGTAGTATCTCAACAGACACAGTACTTCCATATATTCATCAAGAATGGAGTATTACCAGAATAGCTGCCAAGAGGGAGTCGACTGAGCTCAAACTGGTAATCCTCAGACTCAAAATCCAATACTCAAACTCTGTGCCATAAAAGTACAAAGGATTTGGTGAAGGACTTCCAAAGTCCTTGGTATTATGACACGAAACACAGCAGTGGGCAAGGGAAAAAAATTTTTTTCTGTGTTTTGGCTTAAGCCTTCATCAGTGTCAAATATTTGTAATACTTCAACAGACACAGTGCTTTTTATATATATTCATCAAGAGTGGAGCATTACCACAATAGCTGCACTAAGTGGGAGCTTACCGGGCTACAAATATTACAAGTATTGCAAATATTTGACACTGATGAAGCCTTAAGCCGAAACACAGAAAAAAAATTCCCTTTACCCACTGCTGGGTTTTGTCTCGTAATACCAAGACTTTGAATTTCCTTCACCAAACCTTTGTGCCGTGATGGCACC
>JANTCA010000341.1:0-12765 GCA_024741275.1 Chironex yamaguchii
TATTCAACAATACATGATCCCTACACTTACAGACTGCTATTTATTCATAAGACGCTTCCCCTAATGAAGATTCTTCACTTCTGTAGTATACAGCACCACTGAACTTGAAGCTGAAGTGGACAGTCATGAAGATTGACTATTTGAAGCAAGAAAAAGAATACCTTGCGGCCAAGATCAGGTGTCTAGAGCAGCATGTTAATAACTTTACATCAAAGACTTAACTCTGTCGAGGTTAGGTTTTTGTGTAGTGAACAAACACCGACCTTACTGCCAGAGATGGCAAGTATACTTCAGAAGAAAGTAATTTTGTAAAAAGGAAGGACCCTCAAGTTTCTCTAAATATTTTCCATGTGCTTCTCCCCACTTATTAATGTATTTAGATGGCATTCTACAACGTTCAAGACCTTGAAAACACTAATATAATACCAAAACAAGACCATGCTTCATAGGAAACACTGTTGACGACCTCATTTTTTGCTCCTTCGTCGGATCGTTGCCATTGACAACGGGCCTTGTGACGTAACACCGAAAAGGTCTATACCATACTATGCTTACGTTGAAGGATTAAGTGCTGATTCCTAACTTTCAAGGCAACAAAACAATGAGCTTACGCCCCTTCTTCCACCCGTCTTCCGTTGTTGACAATCTTCCTAACCAACCATTCTCACTTTTCTAACTTTACAAGTAGCATAAGTTCCGCAAATTAAATACGGTAGTTTGTGTGTATCACCAAACTTGAGCATTGCAGAATATCACCTCCATGACAAGAGCGGTAATTCTTTATTTTCTGAGTACTATCGAATCTTTAAGCATCTCCTGAGAAGATGTGCACTCAATTCTCGTCTTAAGTCTGAATGCAGCACAGATAGAACCACGACAATTAATATTCTATGGCTGCAAAATTAGACACTGTCAACAAGATAAATATTGTTTAATCATCACTTTCATCCTCAGAGGAGAAACATTTACAAATAACTCCCTTATTCTTCACTAGGTGGGGCAACAAGGATTAATCGCGATGTATATCAGCAGCTTTTTAAAATAGTTGCAGAAAATGTCACCAGGGCCAACATTTCAAATTGGTCGCTGTGATGTACGACATCCATATATCTTTGTGAATGGACTGCAACTCTGTTATTGATCCCAATTTATCTCCTCGGACCACAAAGATCAAATGTTTTTTAGAAGTGGTTTGCACACTCCAATCTTATGAACGCAAATGCATTGGCACAGCCCATTTATCTGGCAAGATGCCCAGCGCTGGAACATTAGGATGAGTTACTGTAAAATTTAGCGTGTTTTGTTCATGATCGAATGAACTATTGAACGAGGGTTCGGTATGTTTAGGTGTTCAATTGCAAAGAAACTGGCAGGGCTAAAAGTTAGATTTTTACCCCCCAAATTAGAGGTGTTTTGTTGACCATGTCCCACAAAATTCGATGTGAAGAAAACCCTATAAATAGACAAGACACCCAGATGTCATGTTCCAATGCTGTAGTCCAGGGTGTCATACTATTTTGTTGAAACCTGAAGGCCAAAAAGTTGTGCCAATTTCACGGCAAATTCTATAAACACAAGGCGTTTACTGATCAATTGACAAAACGTCACTTGCCATAACTGTAGCACTTGGATGGAAAGTAACAAACCAGCCACTAAATAAGATTTTTTTTTTTCTTGCCAAAGCTGTTGTAGTTTGTAAATTGTCGTTTGCCTGTACCAAAGTCTGGTGACTTTGACTTGAGTTCGCTGTGTTTGCAGTTCATCTACTTATTATGCTAATTAAAAGATTACACTTAAATAACAAGGGCTTCCCTTGCGAAGTCTGAGAAAGTTACATTTCTTGAGCTGCTTTTGCATTACTTCCTCTTGGTCTTACAACACGACCTCAACATTTAATCGCAAACAACACAATCAACATTTTGAATTAGGGTTATAAGATGGGACAAGCTGCGCTCGGTTTTCAATCACCTTTGGCCAACCCGCTCCATTTTCAGCATAAACACACTACAAGTCGATCAGCACATTTTATTTGCCGCGTCGAAAACCTTGAAGCTAGCAACTCTTAGTCTCTTTCGCTTCGTTAGTGGAATTGGTGGGAAAATTGGAAGTTTCACGAAAGAAAGATGTCCGTATTAGGACAGCGGAACAGTTGTAGGTCTAAAATAGTTGCTGTACCACTTACAGCCAGCAGAAAACTCTCAAAAAATTGGGCATGGATATTGAAGTAACTGCTATATACCTCGATCCCCTCTCCCCGGCGAATTGTTTTAAACTGTGATGGTATTCGCCTCCTTTTATGTCGCTACTCTTAAAGTATGTTTTTTTCAAGTGGGCAAGAACATGTAAAAATGACAGCATGAAAAGAAGATGCTGAAAAAAACAAGACTGTTGCAATACAGAAAATACAGAGTCAACTTTTTTGATTTTTCCTTTTTTAACAAATCATGAATTAACATTTCCTCGTGAGAAACTGGACGGTAGTCGGGGGAAGCATTCTCCTCTTGCAGTGAAAGTAAGTAGGTACAAATATAGACATCGTGAAGAAAGGTAAGGTTCGTCAAAACGGTTAAGAATGCGTTTAAAGCCATTTTTAAATACCCGATTTCGGAATTTTCGGGGAGTGCATGTCCACAAACCTTGTTTACAATTTTTTGCCTGACCACACGTCTTACCTTGGGGGCCAGACATTTGGGGACAAGCAAGTTTGGTATTGTATCTGGCAAGCATGAGATGAAACAAGTCTGTTGTAATTTTATACTTATTGATTCAACGTCGTGTCCATAGCAGTTTTTGCTCTCATTACAAATAAAACAAAAAATTTGAATCTTCCGGTCCTCGGAGACATTGCGTCATCCGATTTTGTTACTTTTTCCTCGAAAATATTATTGTCAACATGATTACCGCTTTCTCTGCCTGAGGGCGATATTGACCCGTCTCGAAATTGTATATGAACAGTTTATCCTCTTACCTGCCTCTTCGAGATCTTTTTCAAGGAAAAATCAAATGTCTTTGTGTGTTTGATTTTCTTACCTCACCATGGTTTTTCAAAAACAATTTTGCAACGTCTTTGCTTGCATACTTTGGTATCCTAAGATATTGGGAAGGAATTTCTTCCGTGTATATCTGCTTCTCAGTGAGGCGAAATTTAAATGCCAAGTTTAGTGTAGAACAAATTTTTACATACAAAACATACCCGTTGCCTACCGGTAAAACATTACCAATCAGAAAATTGCAACCATATTGTTAGACCCCATCCGACAGGGAAAATTCTAGATCACGCTAACCACGTTGATAGTATGTCTGTTTCTTCCTTGCCCAATGAGTTGTTTAAATCACAAGATTTTATTGATAAACGTTTCCTTGACACCTCACTTATAAAAGTGTAAACAAACATATTGTGATACTTGGACTCTGTTTTATTGCCGAGAGGTGAAACATTATCTTTTATTGGACGAATATTTTCAACAGGAGAACAGACCCCTGGTTAAGTTATCAATTGGTCTCACCTTACTTCAAGCCCGGTGATAAGCTAATATCAAACTGCTGTCAAGTAACTGTCATACTAGAAAATGACATGATTAATAGTGTCTTCTAATTAACAAGATCCTGCCTGACAACGGAGTGCTAACCAGCTAATTATCCTTACAATACCACCCTTAGCAAAATCAATCCCCATTAACTGATTTTAAAGTTTCAATCGAATGCTTTAAATTTAAAAAGGAGGGTTACCACAGCAATTCAGAGCATTTTATTTTAATGAAAAGTAATATTTGATAATAAATACCTGATCCATTACTCCGCCTCTTCAACTATGACTTTTGATGCAGCTGCAGGAAAGATGGTTGAGCACTTTAAGGATCGCGTTTTCTCCTCACCGGGTAGAAAATTGTCATTTTCGATTGAGAGTATACTACAGAGCTCACACACAGGTTTGGAAGTGGCAGATGGTGCAGGCCCAGATATCCACCATGAGCAAGCAAGTGGTATGTCTACCAGAGGTTGGCTATTCGCGCACGAAAGAACACTTGCCAGTAATGGCATTGTGCCTTCATGGATGAACTCATCAGTAAAAGAATATCGTCATTTTGGACTAAACCTAGTTTTTGGAAGCGATGCAGGAAAGAAAAGCTCAGACACTCTCTCGAACGATTTCCAAGGGGACGGTAAGTTTACCTTGCAATATCAAATAAGATCTGAAAATGGTCATGTTACTGTGTATTATTTGATTTTGATAATTGCTTTCGTCTATCAAACTGCTGTTAGTGTAAATGGTAAATATAAGATCGATGCATGTGACATATTGCCCACAATTTTCGCTTATACTAGGTAAGATTAGAGCAGATTTTTGGTAATGGTAACGCAGTGAGATGCCACTTTATAAATTATATCCATGGTTTTCGTGGGGAGATGAAAGGACTAGCTTGTTTTTATACTACGGCACCATGCTCACTTTTGCATTTTAAATCTTACCCACTTTCTGTTCACTCATATTCGATACAACGATTGACGTCATGTGTGGATTCCTTTTGTACTTTATTAGTTTCCTTCATATTTAATTTCACTCATTTTGTGGAACGTACGATTGCAACCTTGGTTTGATTTCCCTAAGTTCTTGCCCATACGAGTCACAGATTTTATCATTAGCTGCTCGTTTATGCAAAGGCAAATGTATTGATATACTGATAATCGTTAATGCGCCTATGCATATTTATCGTACTTTATTTACAAAAAATTGAAAATGGACAGCATAACAAGTAACACCCCCAAATACTTGGACGATACCATCAACTTGTTTGTGTACTCGAGTCAAAAGTGAGGTAGAATAGAAGGTGTGAGGAAGAGCATGCTTCTCTAGGCTACTGGATCCCAGACAATGCTGAAGAAAACTGCGATTGATTTCATAGCCTACAGCGGCTCCATGGGAATGAGATGAACACTGCTGTACTTTGTATGTAACAACCAAGTGCATTTCTTATTTTGCTGTCTTGCTGAATGCACCCAGTACTTGAAATTAGACAATAAAACATACTCTATTGCGCCACATTTAGTGCGTTTTAATCACTATTACATTCATGTCAGTTTAAATTATAAACTGGAAGAACCAGCTCAGAATAGGGAAAAATGGAGAGCAAAAAGAGTCGATAGTGTGGACTAACAATCTCACGACCAAATTCAATAAATAAATGCAGAAACAGTATAAACATTGTTAATAAGTACTTTTATTGTCTCCCGGCTGCCATATTATTTTGCACTTTTTGAAAACGTATAAATATTAAGCAAATTAGGTCTGCATTCTTAATCTTAACTCTGCGAGGTACCCAGTTGCCTTGGAGACATTTCTACACTGCTACCTACTTTGGAAAAACATTTTTTTGTTGTTGTTGACAACACACCTTTCGCTGCAGCAATGTAATCCTTTTATCAAATATTCTATCTTTCCAATGGCTGGCCACATATCCAAATTCAGCCTATTGCAAATTAGGCTATTGTAGTACAAAATGAGTCTAACGTTGAAAGACCCACCAGTATAAGTCTTGCTGTGTTAGAGAGTAGACGCTTAATCATATAAATTTCTTATATAAAACTGTAAGCTTTTTAACGTTAGGAAAATGATAACTTTTAGATTGTTATCTTATTCGAAGGGGTTGATGTAGCTTAAAATGTCCTGATCCAGTCTTAATGAGTGACAATATTATCAAGTTGAAACGTTGAAATGGGTTCGAAACAAATATATGTTGTGTTGTAGATAACGGTCATTTATAGTGAAGTTTGTAATATGTCCATGAAGCGACGAAAAGAGTATTTCTTTACACTAAAAATAAAACTGAGGCCATAGAATACCATTTTACGTGAGCTATGTTTTTATTCTTTCAATTCAAATTATGAAATTAAACTTCCCCAAGACGACGCTCAAGAACGACAGAGAGTGAAATTTCGTGTAACGGTGATGGTTAATTCTGACATGTTTGTTTGTACCTCAAATAGTGACTCCCTATCACCGACTACATTCATGATTACGAACAGCAACATGTAGATTGGCATTACACACGACAGACATGGACAGCGGCACTAACACAAATCACAATGGTCGCTGGTTCAAGGTATTGCAAACAGATGGCTTCCACAAAATAAGGAAAAGGATTGCTGGTCGACCACTATTTTTATCTGCTTTTTGGCCTTGGTGGCATGCGCAGTTCTGTTGCATAACAAAGGCCTTATAAGTCAAATATTAAGACTTGGATTATTTTCTTGCTCAAGAGAGAAGTAAAGCTACAAATTTAATATTTTCGCTCTTTACACATATTAGTCCGGGGCACTGCATTTTTGCATTTATGACCTAAGTTCATCAAATTCGTCTTCTGTTTCAAAGTAAGACGTTGACAAGAAACGTTGTGCGTATCTTAAGGGGTTAATGAGACATACAAACATTATATAACACGTGTAAGCTGTTTGAGTGTTGCAGTACTATCCAGCTGAAGTGAATTGCAACAGAATCAAAATATTTTCGAATGATATCAATTTACTATTAACTATTATAGTCATCCCTCTCTAAAAGCAATGAAAACTACTTTACCACCAGGTAATGTTTCAGCATTGAAAAGAACGAAATTTGTCATAAAAAGTCCCCCTTGCGATACTGCATCTACGGGATGAATATGTATTGTTCAAGTTACTGTTATGGTTACTACGTGTACAATATAAACAACAGGCCATTCTATTTGCCTGGCAATGACTTATGGTATAACTACCTCACCATTTCTCTAGAGAAACGATCAAGATATCTCTTTTCAGTCGTTTTGCAAAGGATTTTAAGAGGAAGAAAGTGTTATCCGTTTAAGTCATTCGTTTCTTTGGCTGATTGACACATTTGCTTGCTACCTCACAAGGTCTAACACTTTTGCAGGGTCCCAATGAGTAGTCTTTGGCTAAAAAAATGAGCGACCCCTGTCCTTCAGCTCCATGTATCTGCACCCGTGATCCTTTACACTAAGAACTATGGCACAATTTAACTTGTCTGAAGGAAGATTCGGACCACTATCCTCAAAATCCAAGCATACTAAAGCAAAGGTGTGGTCGTTTACCTCTCGTTCTTCATCACTTTCTGGTTGTATGTTATAGTCTCTATATTTCATGGTTCTAGTTGTTGTTGCCCGTCACAAGTGTATTGCATAGATCTTAGTTCTAATCATGTCAGCCTGGAACCTAGACATTCTTTTGAAACCCTCTTTGTCACTATTGGTTGCGCATGCCATATTGCGCATGCATGTCTTCCATCGCAATAAAATAGGATTTTTTCATCTATTAGTTCACAGTCGTGTTCTATAGTCGTTATTTCTTGTGTTGAGAGAAAAATTAATTCTTGTTATTTTCGTTTGTACCAATTGCATATCTGCATTTTGGCATTTTTGCAAAGCTAACGCAGCATTCTCAACTGCTGTTTATTTTGGATATTTGACCGTTCACTTACAGTAATACTATTATAGGACTGTTTGCGGTTCAAAGCAACAATATTTGCTGATGCCACCCCTTAAGCTGAGGACTTGATATTACATGTAAATTAGCATTACGACACAAAATGACTTAATATCCTTACCACATTAACTCCTTGTTATTCATAGATAATGATGATTTCTCAAGGGGGCGGTGTTCGTCAACTCCCCCTTTTGTTTGACGATAATAGTCACAATGCCTGTTTTTGTCTGAATTAATATATGTTATTGGCCAAGTCTCGTTGGATGTTCTTTAATTGCAGAAAGTAATAGACAATAAAAATTAGTATGAAGTTTGATTTAAAGCTGTCATTTGCGACAGGCTTGGTTGCTTCTTTTTGACAGTTTTGTAAGACGTTGTCTTAGTTTTTGACCTATGAAATAAGGTACCCCTATCAGTTCTAAAAATACGTGAAAGTATAAGGTAATTATGTGATTAATCATGCAGCCATGTTTTTCCTGATGAAGAAAACATGCTCCCGCTTTCATCGATGGAATTGTTTTGAATTTATCCGTTTAATTGGTGGGTTGTGCTGTTTTAGACAGATAACTGACCGTTCTGGTAAACAAACAAGCCATTGTTGCTCTTAATGACTTTTAGATTCCATTCTATCTTGTACATGGTATCAGGGTTGGATCGAAGTAGTAGACTTCAAAAGTGTAGGCATATCTAGGGAACTTGATAGCTTATATCAAAATAACTCTTGTAGTCAAAGTATAATCAAACATTTCTTGATCTATCAAAATTAAATGTAGAAGACCATTGACAAAAGATCTATTTTTGGACATTTTATTTATGAATTTAATTCATGATTTTTTTCAAAAAGGAGGCTTACCCAGTTTTAATGTAATATTCAGACAATCACATGTGACTAGAAATAGTTGAGAAGGCATGTACTGTTTGTTGTTACGAAATCTAATTGATTTAGCCAATCATCATGCAAATTCAACTGACGAAAATGCATGGCCCTTCAAACGCAAGGAACAGTGTGTGTACAACAGCACCTTTTCCTTTCTCATGTAATATTTACAAAATTCCCTGTTGTCGTATGTTTGAGGGCTTTTCTTGACACGGAAATCAGTGAAATAATGAGTTTGGCCTTAGGTTTGGTCTCTAATTCCATGCTTGTGGCTAGTGCCTTAAATTACAATTAAATTACAATTAAATTACAAATAGATTCCTTGATGTAATCCTTGATTTACACTTATTTGCGAGGACAATTTCTAGACGTAACAAGTGTCATTGAATGCGAAAATGTCCAAGAGATACGGAATTCGTAAATCCTGAAATAATGAGAACAACAGGTAAGTACCCAAGTATAATAAACAAAATTATTACTTACTTACCAACAAGAAAGCAAAGTCTACTTGTATTCTGCATGATGCATTCTCTTATTACCCTAGATACATTAAAAGTATCATTCCATGACTCAGACGAGTTTGTCGAGGGATCTAGACCTCGGCAGATATCAAACAGAAGACGACATAGAACAACCTTTACCGGAAAACAAATTGAGGAACTTGAAAAGTTATTTAACGAGACACATTATCCCGATGTACAAAGAAGAAATATACTAGCCTGCAAAACAAGTCTGACAGAGGATAGAATTCAGGTGAGTTATAGAAACAACAGATTCTGTTATCTTTTACGAGCTACTTCTAGATCCTCGAACTTATTTGATAACGTTTATCCTCGGTAGGAAACAACGATACGGCCGTGAAACTGTGAAAAGTGATATAATCCTATTGGAGCGTTCTAGTGACGTGGCACAAATTAAACATTTTACAAAGCTTATGTCACTACATCAGCTACCTTGATATTTTTCAAATAATACTTGAGAAGAATTTCGTTGCTTTCTGCTTTTTCGCAAACAAAATGACATCTGATATCCATGTACTCCGTTCGTCCGTGAAATTTAGGATTGTGTGACTACGGAATAGCTCCTTGATTATCTTCTTTAACAACTGTGGGTGTTTCTTGAGTGTATTTCAAATCGGTCAATGAGGTTGTTAACCAGACTGCCTCTTGTCATGCAATACTTCTCGTTCCTTGGACTTTTCTTCAACTGGGGTTGGCCACTAGAAATCGTGACAATTCTCCTTGGTCTTTTCCATCTTCCTTCCATTTGTAATCAGTCTGGAACCAAGATCCTATAAAATCAATTTATTTTGTGCATTTTGTATTTCTTCAACAAATTTGTAAGGTATCTCTTTGGTAAGGTAACAGTTTCTTATTTGCTCTATCTCGTTGAATTTGAATACAGTAGTAACAATGGGCTTCAACCATGTCTTTCATGTTCAGCCTTTTCTTTAATACTTCCTCCTTTTTCCATAGTATCTTTTTGGTGTTTGAAGCTATCAACATATGTTCAGCATATAAAGCAATGATGCCTATGCCTTCTTCGACTTGCTTACGTTGATCATCACCTGAGATTTTGTCCATTTATTTAAACTAAAACATAGGTGGCTGTTTCAGTTCCATGCAAACTTTTGAATCGTGTATATTCCTTTCTGTAATCCTTCATTAACAAATCCTGTTTTTACATCCAAATGATGTAGCTTTACGTCCAGCTGACTTGCGATTGCTAGTGTGGTACAAACAGATATATGCTTGGCAACAAATGAGTAGGTTTCTTCATAATCAACACCAGCTTCTTGTGAATAACCGCTTTCTTTCAAGCCGAGCGTTACATATTTCTACGAATCCATGATACCTAGCCGCATCTAAGTGAATTATAATCTTTAGAAAATTCAACAAAATCCCAAGCTTTTTTCTTCATTAAAGAAAAGTATTTATTATTCCGATCCTCTTCCTATCGCTTCTTTGCAGCTGAACTCAGTGCCTCTTGAATATTTTTAGCCTAATGTAAAATGTAAAAGAATGCAAAATAATTCAATTTTATAAGGAGTTTTCACTGCTCAATCATTCTCCATTAATAACAGCTTCTCTGTCAGGTGCCTTTAGCAATCAAAGTTAATCAACTAGGTTATTCATTATCTTCAATACTTTCTTGATGGAAATGCAGAGAACTTCCTGCATCATTTGCAGTGAAGTTATTAACGTCCGTGTCAGCTTTTAGCACCAGCTTTTATTCCAACAGCATTAAAAATCCTCAGTTGATATTCATGAATGCCTCCCTGTTATATAAGATCTCACTGTACAGTAGTTCAATCTCTTCTTTTAACAAAAGTAATACCTCTTGACTCGTGGACCCTTCTCGTTTGTGGTTCCACAATCTATAACCTCTACAAACAAGTATATAACCAATAAAGATACATTTAACAAACTTGCCTTAGCTTCCTTTTTGTTTCCTTGGAACATGTATATAAGTATCAAAGCCGTATTCTTAAGTTTGAAACATCAGATCTTTGTCCATGAAGAGCTCATGTGGACTCACGACTTTCAAAGCAGTAGTGAGAATTGTATTCTTCAAAGTGATGTAGTTAATACCGCCTCAGCCAAAAAGTTGTCTGGTAATCTGGCTGTGTGTAAAATAAATCTGGCAGTCTTGTGGATCCTTTTTTTCCATCTCGTTCTTGGGACAGTCAGCTTTCTCATACTACATTTATGGCCATCTCTTTAATTTCCTTGGATTTTTCAGAAATCTTGTTGTTGTGCTGCATAAAGTAAGTGGCAATAAATCGTGGCCAATAATAAGTGATCTCACAAATATTACAATAAGTGTGTATCTGCAATAGCAAGGTCATTGTTTTGTTTTTTTGGGTTCTTTACATTCTTACCAAAGTCATTTGATCCCACAATTAATTAATTTTTGTTTTTAATTTTTGATAGAATGACGCTTGAGAGTTCTTTTTTTCATAAAGTGGCACTAACAAATTCCAGACTTAAATCATTAGTACACGATTCGAAAGCAACTATGAGATTCCCATAGGAATTCGGAAGACTGCGCAATAGAGTCTCCAATTGATCCTCTTCAGAAAATGGAGCGCAGTCTGCGCCCAACTGCTCTGCTAAACTTCTCAAGTTATTGATGTGGTCAATCATAGTATCACTGTCTGACATAGTCATTGTTAAATATTTTTAGTGAGAAAGCTTTATTTGCCGAAAATTCTGATTCGTAGTGTCCTTTTAATTTCAGCCATGGTTTCTTTTCTGTTGATGCATACTGGACTAAAAGTAGTTGATTATCACATAAGGATAAACAAATAGTGGACGTAGCTTTCCTAGTACATTTGTGAAATCTGAATCTTTTCGTCCAGGAAGTTTTACTTCTCCACCAAAGATATTCCACAACTCTTTGTCCTCCTGTGCTATTTGGATTTTTCACAAATGAAAATTATTTCCGTCAAACGTGCCAAAACGCTAAGTCAAATCCTCTGTCATAATTAAAAACACAAAATCCTAAAATTATAAGCATTTTTGTCTAACTTACATAAGCTCGTTGGCTGCCTGGGCTGATAAATTATATTACCGAAGTAAATACGGCAAACATATCGCGTTATTATGAATTATAACAACAAGGTAAACTATTTGCATGCACTTGATCAGCAACATAAGCAAAGCAACTAAGTGCATCAAGTCTAGGGATTCGAAGCAAGGCTTTTGTAGAACGACGCACGTAAAGGGAATAATAAGTGCATGGCCTCACAATCTCTGGAAATTTAAACCACTTGCTTATCAAAAAACAAGTTTAGAAAAACGGTTTTAACCAACATAAGAATGCAATTGTTTTTTTAACAATCAAAGCTCATAAATGACAAAAGAATTGAATTTAAAGTCCATATGGATAAAAAGTGCTCAAACCTCTTGTAAAGGAGGCTCATTACTTCAGGGATAATTCAAACTACTATTACGCAAACAAGACAGCACACTTTCCTCAAAATGTAGATATCTTCATCTAAAATCCGCACTTCATGGCACACTCATTTCATCGAAACTCAGTGGAGAACACAATGCCCTTTTACTGTCAAATGGTGTAGGGGACATTAGTTGTGACTTTTTCTAGTGGTTAAATGTATGCCATTTTCCATGCTTCGAACTCAAGGCACACCAATGGCACCTGACAAGTATGGCATCTTAGTAACAGCACCAGCTTTAATAAGAGGGGCACAGCTTCACAAGACTCTAACAAGTGTTAAACGTGAGTCGGAGGAGTCACGCAGATCGCTAAGAAGTTGCACCTCCAATAAACACTACATAAGCTCTACTGTTGAGTTACTTAGTATTAAACAAAGAGCATCCTTTACACACCACGCATTACGAACACGTACAGCACGACTGAGTTAATCAAAGAATACGCACTATATATATAGT
>JANTCA010000342.1:0-12761 GCA_024741275.1 Chironex yamaguchii
TGATAATTATTATTATATAACTTTCATCGCAAATCAAGGAAATATTCAAAATTATGCGAAGATTTAAAAAAGGATTACAAAGTTAATTTCATCAGCCTTCGTATGAGTGCGATTGGAGGAATGTGTAATGAAAGTAAATCGTTTATGTTAATGTTGAAAAGCTTACAAGTTCAAAATGCTGACTATTTGATAAGAAAAATGATTGGATGTATTATTAGGACCTCATACTATATATTCTTTAGACTTGACAAGAAATGGACTAATCCTGAACTTTTAACTTCGTGATGACTGCAATACAAGTCTGACTAAAGTCATATATACATCAAATATGCCGCTTGTGAGAGTATTTGTTTGTATTTGAGATAATAGAAGATAATAAATTAGAAGTTTGAAAGCATTATTATTATCGTTATCATTATCACAATTATTTTTATTTGAACAATCTTTTTGTGGTAAAAAACTTGAAAATCGCCTTGAAAATTTGCGACATTGCGATAAAACCTAATGAAAAGCTTTTTTCGTCTTGCACTCTACAGAGTACAACTCGCCAGAAATGAAAGTATACGTATATGGCAACCTCATTAATACAAAACATGTATAGAGACTAGCCAATCAAAAGCAAGTAAGGAAAAAACAAAGACAAAGTGAAGAAACAAAACATTATTGGAAGAGTCCAAGTGAAAATTTTCAAGGCGATTTTTATTATTATTATGAAAAAGACCCCTGCAGCTCAGAAATATCTTATGCCGACGTTATATCACAGAAGCGAGCCATACAAAATAGCAGCAGTTTCTTTGAGTTGGGGTTTTCCCTCAATTTTGTGACTTTTTGTCAAAGCTTTTCTGTTCCTAACAAGGCTGTCCTCTGTAAGACTTCTGCTCTGATGGATATTGAGATACGTTTTTTCAGATGTGCTTCTAGCCTTTTGCTTGCGCTTTTCAAGTGCATACACAACTACTGGGATTATCTTTCCTTTCTGTACACTCTGTGATCACTTGCTGATGCAATATCCACAATTACCAGCATTTTTGTATTTCTTCCACACAATGATGATGTCATGTCTGCTGGCCTCACTTTGGTGATCGCACTAGATACTTATTTCCCACAAAATTTTAACTTTATTACCACATCAGGTTTGTTGTCGTACCTTCTCTACCATTTCAACATCACAAGGTTGTATTGTGTCAGTAACCTTTTGAGTGTTTGACAAAATCCTTCAAGTCTCGTACTAACCTTAGATTCCCTAGTCTTTGTCCATTAAAAATCTTCATTTTTTCAAAGAAATAGTCAACAACGCTTTATGCTTCTCAATTCTGTACTCTCAAACTCTGTAACATGTAGTTTTCGGCTGTCCTGTACACGTGAATCATGGGACATTACAACTGGCGACATGATTCTGTTTAAAAAGTCCAGGTAATGTTTATCTTCAAACAAAGATCTAAATATCTACATTGGCGGTTTTATAATTACCAAAGTTGCAGCGAGCCTGAAGTACTGATGTGTTTACTCAATGTAACAAATCATTGTACGTAGTTGAATCAACTTTTGGATCCGAAACAAAACTAATACAAATTGCCAATGAAAAACTCCAATGCTGCAAATTTGTAGCAAAGCCTGGAGAAAAACTGTTTACGTTTACATAAGTCAACAAGCATTCACTTTAGCCTCGTCAATACAGTTTACTTAACAAAACGAATAAAACAAGGAAGTAAAAATAGCAGATGGCAAGAAAATCAAAGTAACTTGAGCACCCTCTGATCATAAGAAGCTAGTTTTATTCTTGATGTACCAAATCAAAGCATTCTTTACATCCCTTATAATTGCTTCAGGTACATCTCGTGTTATAGGATATAAAAAGATATTGTTAATACTCCCAGGAGAGAAATCTCTTTAGTCTTTACTTGAAAAACGCGCTCAGAACGTGATGTCTTATTTCATTTGTAGGTACATCCTGATCCTAATTAAAGAAATTTCATTTCAAGAAATACAAAGATACAAAGCCAATAAGTCAGCAAGCCAACCCTTCAGGAGATCTGTAAGAAATCCTACATCAAATGTAATATTGAAATAATCCATATAACTCCTAGATGGTTTGGGGGTTTTTTCCAGCATCAGAATGAAGCAAAGTTGTTTCCTCTCCTACCTTTACCCTCTTCATCTCCTGCATCCACCCAAGGTACTCTTATCTCTGTCTCTCTCTTTTCTTTACTTTGTCATGTATACTAATCCGTCGACTGGTTTTGCAAGGTTGAGCAATCTTAGGCAAGGTTCAATTCTTAATGATGATCCACATGTCAAGTTAATATAGCCCTAACACTAGTCACACTCAGTGCTTTTATACAACTAAATGTAACTTGTTTTTCCAAGTTATTGTTGCCAAGCCCCTTTGTCACTGAGAAATGAACATATCTTTGGTCCTTCTGGAGAAAACAGCGACTTTGATGCTATTTGTTGAGAGCAGCATTACGTGATCAAATTGTGTGAGGCAAAAAACAGCACTTTAAAATTCAACCCTTGGCAAGACAGATGTAAACTAACCACCTACGATAATACACCTGACAACAAAAAACGACGAAAAAAATCTACCTTAAGACACCACATTTACGCAAATTCGTGCTAGAACAGTTTTTAATAAACTCAAATCCGAAATTAGGCAAAACAATTACAAATGCACTGAATTCGGAACCTTTAGAGCTTTAAAATAGACAATGTTTGACTGAAGTCAATGTCAGATACAAATGCAAATAGAATGCCGATGAAAATACTTATATCTGTTTCTAATGAAAATACTAAAGATTTCCTATTTGTTCTGTATATGAATTCTGAAACGGACACGGCAACAGTTAGCAATGACAAGTGACCTTTAGTTAATACTTGAACATAAGGAAATACAGCGTTTGGGTCTAAAAAATTAAAACAACACAAGAAATTCCCTTCAGTAGTACAATATTGTCGTATAATGAAAATTGTATCTTAGGACGTATTCTAAAGTTTTTCTAGATCAAAGGTGTTAGATGCGATCTGCTAAATCAATTTACCATAAACAAATACGGATTCCGTCTCGGGTACGGTGGCAAAGAGCCAGACAACGTAGGAAATACTGTTGAAGCAGTCACACTGAAAGACATCCACAACTAAGCGGGATTTATATATGAAGGTATCTGTGTCATGGTTGTTGTAAAAATGCACGGTTTAGCTCACAAGACACGTGCCGAAGGTGTTCCTTTCCGACAAAATTGTTTCATTTTCTTGCATTTGTTGATTAAAGAAGTGAAAAGGAAAAAAACTCCACAAGGGCAAGGCAGGTATAACAGATACAAGGGAACCACAAACTTGTAAAAGATGTAAAAGCCACAATAATGCTTTCCAGCTAAGCACTCAGCACTAACGGGATAGATTATGTAAGCTAAACACACGGTGCTACCATTGGTCCAGCCCCCTATCGTAACATTTACTGTGCATGCACGAATGTGTGGCCAAAAGGCTAAGAAAATGGACATAGATGGCGCCATATACACTAAAAATGGTGTGCGAACTGATTTAACTTATTATAATTATTTTAATCTAAATTTCACCTATGAAACCAGAGCTTGTTGTATTCAATTACCAAGCCCATTTTCTCTTTGGTTCGGTAAGTATTAGTTTCTTGTTATATGGTTCAGAAACCATTTTGCAATGCTTTCTTTTACATTTCTATTGCGTAGTTCGATTCCTTGGCTATATTTTCTAGTTTTGGCAGTTGTTAAATGTGAGATCCACCTGGTGTCACACATTTGACTGGCTAAACAATGTTGTCCAGCCGTGGTCGGATATTTCATGGCTTTTTGTGCTACTCCTTTTCAATAGCTCTGCTGCGTCCGTTTGTGGCTTTACATTGTAGGCTCTATACTACGTTGTTTTTCAGTATATGGACCTGAATCCTTGGTTTTCGACGTACGTGTTTGTAAGATGGAGTTTTCGAAAATAGGAACATTGAATGATGTATTCTCTAGGAATCCACTTCGTGTAAAACGGGCGAAGCACAATACTAAAAGCCTGGACGTGTAAAAAGGTTCTCTCAGACAGTAGCTTAAAAAACTTTCAAAATTTCCAAGCTCTCCATCAATTCAAAGTTCCTTAACTCCTTAAGCCAAATAAAATATTTCACTGATCCTAGTATCATTCCTTGTTATTGTTACTCGAAAATCTCT
Organism: Chironex yamaguchii; assembly: GCA_024741275.1. Lineage (NCBI taxonomy): Eukaryota > Metazoa > Cnidaria > Cubozoa > Chirodropida > Chirodropidae > Chironex > Chironex yamaguchii. Next base: position 4,191 of record JANTCA010000342.1, read on the forward strand.
CTCTTGCAATACAAAATCGTCCTAAATTTTCCGCAGATGGTTTTTCTTAATGCTCTATATTGGGTATTACAATTATGTTTTGTCCCATCATAACGAGCGAATACGGTTTTATGAATAAGACCTTTTTTTTAGTTTTTGATTTTCGACCAGTTACGTATTATTACTGGCAATGAGCTTCGCACATATAAAGCAAACAACAACAACTTGTCTTTCTAGCCATACGTAACGCCCATAAAAAGAAAAACATTAGAAACCAGAACGTAATTCTGACAGCAAGAATTATTTCTCTCAGTAGTTTCTCTTGACGTTGGTTCTTCAGAAAAAAACTTATTTCAACGGCGAGGTAACGAAAAAGAATTGCTGTGCTTTGACATCCGTAGCTTCTGTAACTAATACTTTATAACCGGAGTAAGTACTTAGCTACCTGCCAAACCCGTGTTTATATAATACAATAGGACAGAGATTTTGGGTAAGCGGCACTGAGATCAATGTAGACCAGGATATATACATCTCATGCACCGGTGACATATTTTGTTTAAAAAATTACTTCCTTTTTTGCTCACATCTCGACATAGCTGAGGAGCCCTATTAACTGGGTTGACTGCAACATGCACTTAGTTCTCAGATGACTTAAGTTGTCGGCAAGGCCTTGTATTCACATCTCAGTTCATAATTACGACTCAAAAGGAGAACATGTCTCCTAAAATCTTCAATAAGTAGCAGCGACGTAAGCATTACAGTTGCGACAGCTGGTATGGAAACCGTGACCATGTTTCGCATTTCGAGGGTTTTCGTAAAGTGGCATGCAATATTGCCACCATGAACATAAACACAAATGAATATTACAACCGTGATCACCTACGTGTAATAAAGGTCAGTGAAGAGACTTTTACAATATGCTTTTCTAGCTTCTCTGTGAATATCTGTAGCCATAAGATGTAGCATAGACTGCTACACAACCTCTAGATTGATGACCAAATTCTGACACTTATATGTTGATTGCGCGAATACTTGCCTGTCATCGTATAGAATTGAAAGCCCGAAGAAAGCAAAACAAGAGACACAAACACCAACATCGTGCAGTAAATTTGAAAATGTTTTTCAAACGTCGAGTTATTTTGACTAAATTTCCAAAATGACGCAAGCGATTTAACAGAGTAGTAAATTGCAATTTATGGTAGACAGCACACCACTGGTTGCCTCTGTTGTAAAATTTATTAATACAAAGATGTTTCAGCACTTACAGGCACGTTAAGATTCTGTATGTGCTTTCATAAATCTCCTCCTTAAAATTTGCTAGTGACCGACTACGTAAAAGGTTTCTAGATGGCTGCTCACCACTGCCATACCTATTCTATGCTGTCTGGATTTATCAGGACCCTTCCTGTATAAAAATAAGATGTAGTCTTTTATTAGCAGGCCATGTTTCCGGAAAATTAAAAATTCCTTGGCTAACCCTTTTGGTACGAGTCTAATGGCTTTTCTTCTCTGGGGTCGCTGCTGACTTCTGGCCTCTCACGAAGGTTGTTTATTAATGCCTGAACACTCTGATGTCGCCGTTTTTTGAGATTATATTTCATGCAAGAAAGACAGTACTATAGTAAGATAGGAATGATCGGCTGTTAGGATGTTTCGTAATCTCCATGTACTTACTGGCAACTGCTGATTACACCTGGAAATAGCTGATTGTACCCCCGCGTGTGGACAACCAATAGCTGTCTAATAAAATCCTAGAATCATATTTTCTTTTGACACCAATCCACGGTGCCGTGCTAAGCCAGTTGAGCTATGCCAGTTGAGCTATGCCTTACAGCTAGCAAGTGGAATCTTGCTGTACAGCATGTTGCAAACTCATCCTGCTAAATAGGGGTTCTCCGTCTTGCTGTACGATAAAATCTACAAAGCACACTGGATATTGTCTATCCTGCTGGTTTTTGTTTTCTCAAAGCAAAATATACCGCTTGACAGCAATTCCTCCGTAGTACACGATGGCGTTTGAAGTTAAGGAGCGAAGGCGTAGTTAAGGAGCTATTGATTGAAGATAAAAGGTGACAAACAAGTTTTAAGCAAAACAGAAGGAAGTAGAACAGAAATTGAGCAACATAAATTAAAATTTGGATGGTCACGGCTCGAAAGTTTTTGACCAACCAAGTAAATTGTACGTAGGAACAAACTTCTTAAACTGATTTTAGTATTGTGGTCTTCATAAACATATATTTAAAAAATTTTTTCTAGAGCAATTAGTTCTTAAACGTCGGCAGTGTTCTTAAACAACGAAAAATGATTTTGGTAGTAGCAAAGCCCTGCCTTATTGATCAAAATTCTCTACTTAAGTTTCCGATCGGATTTTAAGGCCTAACATATTGATGTTGAGTGGGGCTCTGGCCATTTATTTGTTTGAAGCAACTAAACGTTACAGCCTTTTGGGGCCTCATCTGAGCTAAACTATGTAGAAGGTCACATGTCAACTTTCATAATCATGGTATTGATGACGAAATTTAAACCATTTGATGTTGTGCTCTACCAAAAAACACCAGTTCCCGGACTCTTTAAACTAGCTAACTGCTGACGTGAGAATTATTCATAATCAGCTCCCTTTTCATAGTAGCAATTTTGATCCACTACGGTTCTTACTAATATTAGTACTAATTTGTACTACATAATTAGGTAGCTTATTCTTAACATGCTTTTTTGATGATCATTGGGTTTCAATATCAGATATATCTAATCGTGTTACTCTCTGTTTTCAATGCACGCAAACTACGAAATCTAACATGACCTAGCTCCTCAGCACGCAAACCTAAGCTTACTATGTTCATTATCAACATAAAACAGCATTCAGTCACGACATGGAACTTTGCAAAACGTGGACCTTTCAACAGATATTCTTCAAAATGCCGAAAAGGAACACTCTTGCAAAAATGTACCTACAAAATCCTGTCAAGTGATCAATGTACATATATCCATTAGCAATGCTACACAACCTTCCTTTCCTATCAAAGAGAGAGAGTACCAGTTCTTAATATCCTTTTACTTTGTACGATTGTTAGATTTCTTTGGATCATGTAGGGGTAACTGACAGCAAACAGACTGACATACAATGATAATCAAATCAACAACAGCATACTCTTACTACAAGTGAACAATAGCAATAATTGGATAAAAGAGGGTCCATAAACATCGTCAATCGTGTGATTCCCTTCACCAAGTATCGATGCCATCTTGGAAACAAATGTTTGACGAGTAAAATGAAAACTCTATGCGTGATGTTACGGAAAAAATGTTTATCGATCTTTTCTTTTCAAGCTATGGCTCAAATATTATTCCTCGCCATCAGATTTACTGTAAAACGAAGGACTACAAATAAGTTCATGTGTAGATTGATACAATCACTCTTACTTTGTCGAGCAAGTACCTAAACGATGTGAACGTGACGAAAAAATTTCTATAATCACCAAATGAGGCGCACTGAAGGACTCGGGTGTCTGTCGATGTAGAGGGCTCAAAATATACTATACGTAAAACATAGAAATGTCTCCAATTTTCATCTACTGTATAACATCACAGTTAAAACAAATCATCGCCGTTGTTAACATTATGTCTGGGGACTGAAACAAGTTGACTACCATACACAGATCCTTCTTTACCACATTTCTATTATTGACACATTCTCTAGGCTCAGTCATGAGAGGTAAGCCTAACCACACGCAACGACTTGCTAATTCATGGCCATGAAATCTCTAATCAACGTAAGTTGTTTCACTGTAGTGTGTAATGTAAGCTATCAATGGCTGATAGTAGTCACCAGCTTCTCTCGATTACTGGTAGAGTTCAACTAAGTCTCGCCTCGTTTTGAAAGGTACAAGCGTCCTCTTCATACATAAAAAAAGGGCAGGAAGCTCGATTACCAGAAACCATCATCATAATTCGTTGCTATGTCTCACTGAGAGTCGAAGAAATAATTTACAATTCGTACTTTGTATATTTCTAAGACAATATCTAATGTCATTGTCCCTTCATTATCATTGTATCTCCTTTATTCGTTATCTCCCTTATTTGTTAAGGTTAACGACAATGTTTAGGGAAATTGTTTTATGTAATTTCATGTGCATTGCTTTTCGTCGGCTAGATTTGTAATTCACACAACTTGGTAAGAAAGCTTGCAAATCGCTTAATAAAATAACTTAGATAAAAAGCTAATGACATCACTTGGTATGAAGGCGTAAAATGAGCAAGAAAAAACAAGTAGTACGAAAATGCACAAAGTAGCAAGAAAAAGTAAAAGATAGTACAAAGCGCAAGAATTAGCGAAGAAAAACAAGAAGAAGCAAGGAACAGTACAAAGTGGCGCCGCCAAATGGAAGTAGTATTAGCAGTGTGTAAAATTTAGTAATCTGAAATTCTCAACCTATATCACTTATTTTTATTTTCCACCCAATCGTAAGACCCTCTCTTTTTTGTGGAACAGTCAGAATTTTATTACATTCCATACAGGCAAGTACTGCTATAACAGATTTTTACACTAAATTCACAGGATGGTACAATACCCTGGTTTACATATTTCCATAAATCACCACAAATAATATCCAAAGCACTAACGCATACTTGCATTAACTAAAACCACTGCACGTCGTTTTTTATAGGTATGTAATGTGTACCACTAAATGTCACGTAGAAACTATAACTTGTTTAAAAATAATACCCTTCCCGATAGCTTAAAGCCTATTATCGATGACTTTTGTCCATCTCATTAAAACTAAAAAAATATTAAAAGTAATCAGCTGAAATTTAACGACGTAATAAATCCTCCGATAAACAAGCCGACAACATGCAGTCGTACGAAAACAAAGTCTTTCAAGGTCCTCGCAAATAAAACATCATAAACAAAGCAAATACTCTCAAATCTGTTTCAATAAGTAAGTCAAAACAGAAGGACCTAGTCCCCTCTTTGTCCATATTTTGCTAACCCAAGGGAACAAATATTTGCTCACGACAGCGTTAGAACATTTGTGTGACTGTTATATTGTTTAATAATTCATCATCTTAAACACTTTCATGGACGCAGATTAGAAAAACCTGGCATCAAGTTAAAATATATTGAAACCTAACGCCCAAGTTTTGTTAGTGTCAGCTAAAGCTATTCTCTGCATCCTATTTCTATCAATACATTAGATATATCACAATGTTGCGATGATGCCACAAAATTTAAAAGCCATGATACTGTAGTTAACATGTCTATGGAATTTTGTGCAAGTTAAAGCTCGTTGGCATTGTCAGCTGTAGGTTGTGAAGCACTGTTCTTGTCACGTTTCAGTCTGATGGCAACACATGCGACGTGTTTAAGTCGTTATTCACCGCCATGATAACAGGCAGGTGTCTTACCACAATATCCAAAGAAAAACTGGCGAAACTCATGTTTGTCTACGACCTGTTTCGACCGATCACATAACGAATTCATAGACACACTGAAATCCAGTACTTTGTTAAATGAAGAAGTCAAATGCAAGATATCTCAACGCGTAAAAATTATTATTCGTTTAAAGTAGATATCTTCATGCCTCAATCAGAGTATCAATCACCGCTCACGTATTAAACAGCAAAACTTGATAAATTTCTTCTAAAAATCCTTTTCTAACCTGCTCAGATTACGGATTTTGAGGATAAGTCTTACCCCAACAATCCAGTTTATTCTCACAACGTTCAGATTGCCCTAGCATCCTTTCACAACAATCATTAAAAGAACAATATATAAATATTCATCATTTACTACAAAATTAGTTTTTAACGAAATATGTTGCGTTAGTTTCATATTTATTTTACGCTTTCTTAAAAATACGGCCTTTTAAGTGAACGCACGAGTCCCGCAATCTAACTTGGTTCTAAGCTCTCACTTGATTAATTCATAGCCATATTTGCTACCTAGCTAGCAACAAAGTTTGCCCCGTAACCCTTACAAAGACAGCCTTAAATCACTTCTCAACAGCCCTCTTAAATAAGCTAAATTTACTCACCCTTTTCAAAGGTCGGTCACGCCACTCCACTTTAAACTTTAACGAAATCTCTGCAGGTCGATCCTTCCTCACAAGCATCATCATACGTATTATTACACATTATTCTACGTAGTATTTAGAATGATCATATATTCAATGTTCGGCATAGACAACCATCAAGTTGATTTCCATCAAATCGAGGCAATTACGTTGCTAGGCAGCGGTTAACCAGTCACGTTTTGAGGTCAGTTTCTTGTTATAAATAAAGACCCTTAAACACTTAAAGCAGTTCAGACGAATGGAAAGCCACAAAAGACAGAAGTATTAAATGAAGTCCTGAATATCGCGAATTTTGTCTTACATGTCCACAACAAACGACGTAAGAAAACAAAGGTCCTGCACTGATAGTCAATCGTTGCAGCTTGCTCTTGTCGATTGCACTGAGTTATAATTATCAAAGTATACGTCACGAACTTGCCTATGAACCATTTCACGATGCAATCTCCAGAGGCAGATTGGAATTACAAATTACCAATCACTGATTTGTGAATAAGAATACCGCAAAACTAAATCAAAAATTATGTAAATAAGTAAATATGTAGCTTAGAATGAATATAAAGTTAAGATGGCAACTGCTAGTCTGGCACCACCAATCGTCCAGAACTCTTATCTATGGGAGGAAGGTCTGCTGTCTGACGCCATCTGCTTCAACATCAACAAGCGATGAAAAAACCATTCTAATTTGGCACAGTTTGGAAGCATGGTTGTCTAGATAAAACTACCAAGTACAACTTCTGTTATTTTCGTCTAGCCGTTCACATTACAACTAATCTGCTAGTGCAAATATGGTGCGAGAAAATGCGTGGTAGAGGAACAAACTCCAGAAATAATCAATCAAACAATTTCAAAAGAGGTTGATTTTGTCAACCACTTTCATGTTTTCTTTATATTGCCCAGCGAAACATTTTGTTAGCAGATAGCGAAGTTGCTATGGCGCTATTATGACAGGGCGATGGCTTATTCAACTAGAATGGTTCATTTTGGCAAACCAACCAAGTTTCATTGGATCACAGTGCTGGGCATTGATAGAATTATGGGTTAAACGAAAAAGGCTTGGCAAAACCTACATTATCAGTAACATCGTTTTCTGTACACGTTGGGGTTTTTAACAAGAAACTTGGATCAGTACTTATAACTAAAATTTTTTTAATTGGTTTCTTATTTTCGGAGCAAAAAAGTTTATCGTTTTTTGAATCGATATAAACGCAGATTGTCACAAAAGCCCTAGCAGATCAAAGTCAAACGTTACAATCTCCTTCAAACAAAAATTAACCAAGTTTAGCTATACTCATAAAATCCAACTGTTCACTAAAAAGTTAGTTAAATTATTCATAGTGAAATCATGTCTGATCCTTCAGTATTTTAAGGGTTATACAGTCAGTATTGGCTCTTTTTCTCTCGTGAAATTCACAAACGGCATGCCAAGTGAGAACTTAAGTCAATAAACTGTTTTTCCTGATTATTCTTGAGCCTGGTAATTGAGGATTTTAAATACTTTGGCCATTGCAGCACTAGTTTCTTATATATCAATTTCTTACAAAAAACGTGCAGTGGATTTGTTTGAAAACTACATATACTCGTTATTTCGTTTGTCTCCGTTTTACCGCTATCGCCACAAAAATGGCAGTATTAAGGCAACAGGAGTCATGGAATGGGTTTCCAGAACATCAGGGGAGTAGACCTTGGTGTCACCAAGAAACCGCCATTCGTGACCACGCCGTTCGCAGACACAAAACAATGTACAATCCACATCAAAAATAGTTTTTGTGAGCTTAAGGGGGGTTAAATGTGTAAGGTCTCTGTATAATCTACACCGGGCTGTTCAGAGTATCCTTGTACTACCAATCTAGCCTTGTGACGATGTATACTACCATCTAAACCACGTTTAACCTTAACCCATTCACAACTAACTACTGCTCTACCCTCTGATAGTTTTACTAGCTTACAAGTTTCATTGCTTTGGAGGGACTTCAATTCACTCTCCATAGCTTCTAACCTTTGATCCTTCTCTGGTCGTGCCAAAGCATCATGCATACTCATTGGCACCTCTCCTGTTTCCATTTCTTCACAAAAAACATCCTTAAGATCTTCATCTCCAATCCATTCACCAAACCTAGTTTGTGGCTGTAAATTGCGAGTGGATCGCCTAATAACACATTTTTCTTCAGCTTCATCATTTTCGCCAACAATTTCCTCACACTGTGGCTGAACATTGCCTTTTTCCTTTTCAGCTCCTACGTCGTTTACAACCTCTGGTTCAATCACTGATTCAATGTCTGGTTCAATCTCATATTGCACACCATTCTCGAGAGTTTCATGACGTATCCTTTCACTGAATTTATTTTCTACAAAATTTACATCACAACTGACAATTACTTTTTTGGTCCTTGGGTTAAACAGTCGATATCCTTTACTTTCTCTACTGTACCCTAGAAAGTAGTGCTTGTTAAATTTTCCCTATATCTTGTCCTGAGTAATGATTTCAATTGCTCATGTAGCTATTGAAATGCTCCTTTACTAT
>JANTCA010000343.1:0-12759 GCA_024741275.1 Chironex yamaguchii
TTGAGGTCATTGCCAGGCTGTACCTCTACTGAAAGGAAATTCTAATCATACATGTCTTCTACAATTAAGTCATTTTTAAAAATACTTTTGAATTCTTCTGTCCAGCAGCTATTGTGGTAATGCTCCACTCTTGATGAATATATATGAAGCACTGTGTCTGTTGAGGTATTATATATATATATATCTGTAAAGAGCTCAATCATCCATGTTTATTAAATGTATATAAATTACAAGAAATAAACACTTCTTAACGTTTCGATTAATTCTTCTTAGGAAAAGAGAAAAGTTTTGCAAAGCACTTCAGAGAAGAAAAGAAACAGACAAAGAGTGGACATCACGGAAGGGACGTAGATTAGTGGCAAAGAACACTTGAGGAGGGAATAATATACCTGCTGACGTGTAGAAAATGGAGGTTAATATTGATTGTTTGATGTCATTTACCCGAGGGGTGAAGTGCAGCTTTTTCAACTTGCTGAGGTAAGTAGAAGATTCAAAATGACGGTGCAAGTGAGAAAAGCCGTAGTTTTCCATTAGGCAACATTTAGATTCCTATCTGTGATCTATTGCAACATAAGGATGAGTGCCACACATGTGTCATCAATCTTGGGATATAACTGTGCCTCTGAAATGAAAGATCACAGCAAAACGCGAGTTTGAAGAGTCCCAGGCTTGAATTCTAGTGGATACATAGATAAGATGGTGGATACTGTGGAAGTAAAGGCTTTTCCAAAACGTCTGGAATAAGGAATAAACCATTGCAAGGAAATTGCTAGCATTGAGTGTACAAGGAAATAAATGATATGCATGTCCGAGTTTTTTTTGTTTCACAACCTGAAAAATTAGATTAAGAATTAATGGAAAAAGTTCATTTTAGAGAACGGGTGCATTAGAAACCGGCTTTAGTGATTTCTAGAGTTGGTAAACTAAATTATCTGTTTTCAACATGGGAGAGCCGACTTCTAGATGCCCATGTAAAGTTCTGAAAACTTCGAGAAAATTTCGGAAATCCCTTGTGAGAAAATGGAAAGGACAGGAGCATTTTACACAGTAATACAGTACGCCGGAGAACCACACCGGAGTTTCAGAACTTTGCTGAAACTTCTATTTAGAGAATGGTGGATTTTTCACAAGTTTCTTTTTACTGTGAATTGTTTCATGTACGAAGCCGCTTGTATTTAAAAACTTTGTTACTTAATATCTGTTCGTGACTAAGTAGTTGATTCCTTGCCAGTAGAAATATTCTTTGTGAAAATTATTTGTAACGGGTAACATATAAAACGTTCTTTTGTGCGTTTATGTTAAAAAAAGAATAAATGGAGCCCATTTATACTGTTATTGGGCCCATTTAAGTCTAGTAATGTGGGTTGTCCCTCCCCACTCAAGAAACGACTTCAGCAGGTGCCTCAGAGTAAATATCTCTCGCCTGATACGACGTGATATGATCAAGATGCTGTACCAAGCAATTCCGGTTCTTCATCCTCCACTGACAACACTAGTACTCCGGGACCTTTGCATCATGAGATGTCGCATGCCGATGCAGCTCCACCATGCTGCCACAGTTACCTGTGCTGTTGCCTCATCCCCATGACCCTATTTAATCCCCATCCCCAGGGAATGTTTGGCTTTTTTTTCTAGGTGGACGAATTTATAGTATACATTTATGTGGAATCCATTTGGCACGGAGAGAGCTCGTATCCCCATGATCTGCGGTTGCTGCATACTCCATCTATTCTTCATGTGCACTCGTCCCTCAGCCCCCTCTTCTTTCTCCTGCAGGATCTGGTACAGTGATCATAAACCCGCTGCCAACTTTCAAAGCAGACACTGTAACGGCATGAACAAGGTCGCCATAGTTGGAGCAGGACCAGCTGGAATTTGTGCAGCCAGACACTTCTTAGCACTTGCACCAAATGTAGCAATCAAGGTCTTCGAAAGGCAGGATGAAGTAGGTGGGACATGGAATTATGACGCAGCTATTGAAGTTGACGACTTGCATCAAATGCCGGATCATGATACACTGTGTGCTGTTACCAAAACAAGTCTTTACAAAAACCTGAAGTAAGTGGTAACTTGGAACAACTTATAGCCATAAATTGCCTGATTGATCTCGGAAATTATCCAGTTGCCTTATGCAATAAGAATGTCATAAGAATCTCAGGTTGCATATTTTCGTCACTTCTTTTAAAGCTATGTATGTATTGCATCGAGAGATCGACAACAACCGTTGTTGTAATTTCTCCGTTTAATACTGGACTTGTTTAGACTGATACAGAACAGGGGGAGCTGCTGAACAGTTAACTGCAATCTCTTGGGTTAACCTTCGGTTCATACTTGTAGCGGTGATATAAGGACTTAGAAGTTAACTGACAAGCTTCTTACAATTGTGCCTCAATTTTGGCAAATTTTTTACACAAAGAGCCATCAACTCAGTAACTCTAGCTCCTTGGACGCGACTGCAGGTCCTGCAAACGAATCCTTCTATTCCTGTGGCCCAATTATTGTAAATGGTCCATTTGCGAATTTTCGAACTACAAGGTGTCAGGATGAATAGATGGGTCACGTGTGCGAAGAGAAGTAGAGAAGGAGGACTAGGTTCAAACTAGCATAGATAGAAACAATCAGAATAGAGACAAAGGACAAAAACAAGGCATAGAATAGATCCATGGCAAGGCAAAGAAGGAAGTTCGGAGTAGGGTAGAGAAAATATACATATGGATGGAAAAGAAATGAAATTAATTGAGACAAAGGGACGTTGTGTGGTTGTCATTAATTTAAATCCTTGAGGATAAACAGGCATTTTCCACTTCCGCCAAATCGGAGGTTATTTCCAAGATGTTTTCACCTTTGTGAAATCCAGTGCTCTTACCCTTGTATGGCCTGATGCCATTGCTACCAAACTGAAGAGGCAACAAATCAGATCATCCATCCCACTAGTCATGACTTATCATCCCCTTAATCATCCAGTTATAGACATCCTTATTAAAATCACTCTATGCTGTCAGGAGTGGATTTAGGTATTTAAACGAGGGAGTCTGGAGACAGATCGCCTAAAATGTTTGCCTTTGACATGGAGAGTAAAGCACCTGATAATAATGGGGACTGGTCAATGGGATGTTAAATTCCAAACCTGTTTAGTTGTGAATTACGTCTTGTTGGGGTCCAGGGGGTGCAATGCCAGAAGCCATGAAGAGCCTGTGGTAAATATACTAAGTGGAGACCATAAATGTCTGTTGTAGTTTACTTTCACCTCCTTGAGATACTTTCAAACATGAATATAGACCAAATACACATTCTGTTTGTATGTTTTTGCTTGAAATTAAGTACCCAGAATGTGAGTTTAACTCTCCTGATCTCCTGATCAGTGGCACAGCCTTGTATACTCCGTATATGGAAGTACTATATTATGGTGGAATAAATGAAAGTGTTGCATGAGTACATAACTTTACCTCATAGCTCCTCTTTTCTCCGCCTAATCTTAAAACTTCAGGTGCATTTCTGAGGTCAAGGGCTTTTATGTGATATATAATATTACTCCGTTTGGTCAAAATTGGACAGCCATCTAAAGTACATGTTTACCACCTTTGATCTATAAAAGTTAACTTCAAATCAGCCATTATGGTTTCACCATTTTTGGGATCAAGATGCCAAATTTTGTTTTCTAAATGTCATTAGGTAAATAAATAAATGAAGCCCTTGTATTATCTGTTTTTAACTGAAAAATCTCTGTTTGTACAACCTTGGTTAAAAGTACTTTGAAGGGCAACTTCTTTGTGGGCGAGGGGTGCAGGACAATGGCAAATCAGTTTAATAGGTACAATTGTGTTTGATCCAACAATGAAAAAACGAGGTCATTTTATGTGAAAAGAGTTATCAGTTGGTTATTAGTCATGAAATCCGATCATTTGGGGACATCAGAAGGTCTTATATAAAAACTTGACCATTGTTTTATTGTTGCAGGCATTCTGGAGACGAGATAAACCTTGAGCTGCACACCAAGTTTCACAAGAGCATAAAATTATTAAAAATAAGATGGGTCATGAGGGTTCAAAGTTAGATAATGCATCCTTTAAATTTTGACGGGTGTTTGAGCTCCTTTCACACCTACCTGGATCCACGTCTTACTTTATTCCAATTCTCTGAGTGCACTTATCTTTGCTGAGCCACTCATGCTGTCATGCAGATATGACAAAACGCTATGGAGTTACCTTGTCAATAACATCATCTCCACATCACCAACAACACTACATGGTACGCAGCCATGCCACAGAACATTTCCATTTACATACCATTTCATTTGCATACACTACACCATAAATTCATCCAGGATAAGACTTTAAACTGTATCCAATGATGAGGTTCCAGTTGAGAATACAACACACAATTGGCTAGTCTAGTTGGTGTTGGCATGCCAAAATATTTACCAAAATTGTATAACTATGTCATTGAATCTCGTGTACATGACTTGTTGCATTTTAGAAATAAAAATTACAAGTTAATAAATAACGATGAAGTTCTGGGGAATTTGGAGTACCCCTTCATTACTCTCCCAGGTCCACACTGGACCAGTGTGGTAGCACCTGTTAGGACTCCAGATATGAGTCTTTATCAATCCTTGTGGGATTAGTTGCCATAAGGCAGCTGTGTATAAGCTGAATACATTCATACATGACCATATAGAAAAAATCAGTCTAAATCAATGATTCTCTGAATAGCATAAAAATATGAAGAGGGTTTTGAGTCATAACACCAATAAGGATATTGACAAATTAATACTAGAATTTTGAGCTTCATTACAGGTTTTGTAAAGACATCTGCCATGTTTTGGTGTGATGAACATAGATAAAAGTCTTGTACTTTGGACATTACGAAGTAGTATTTTTATATGTACTTGGTCCTCTGGTGTTGGACGGTACAAGGTGAAATGGGCAAGTTTTCCCTGTCATACTATTTTAATGTTGCATGAAAACTCTGCTTCTTGTGTAATGGTGGTTAGAGACATGTATTTTGCCTTACTCGTGGATAGAGTGACTTTCAGTTGCTTACAACTTTTCTTTGATATCAGGGGACCATCACCACAAAGCTAAAAACCATAACCGGTGATACTACATCTGTCATCATTTGAGCTGCTCCTACCTGCATCACAGAAACCTTTCAGTGACAAATTGCCTGATGACGTATGAAACTCTGGTGTATGGTACCCTTTGAATACCTCAAAACATTTTTGCTGTTGTGAAATGGGCTTCAGTAGGTTATGCCAAGTTCTGTGATAGTTTAGTTACAGCACATAAAATTTGGTCATTACATAAGCCAGACAACCTATAACTCCCCTCTAGCATTTGGTATCTGCTATTTCAGATGTACATATAGTCACTTTACGGCTCTCACAAGGGGTTGACCATGGTGTTTAGTTTAGCTTCTGAATCTGAGAAGACTCTCTCAATTTACGTCAACTGGTTCATTTTTGTACTCTACAAAAATGATCACTGCCAATACAATAATTTTTTTCCTAAATCTTTTATTCTGAACTTTTCATGGAAACATTTCTTTGTACTTCTCAAAGTGGAATTGTTATGTGTGACTATGATTGTGTCCTTTACCCTGATGGCTATATTACTATAATGCCTCATGTACATACAGTTGTCAGCCATAGACTGAATAAAGTATAAACCAGTCAAATAGTAATGCAACATGCAATTCCAATTATGACCCCTCTGTATTAGGCCATACAAAGATTTCTGTTAGTCTGCACTCCAACTTTTCTTCATTTTTCGCTGTTGTTATAAAACCTTCTGGCTGCTCAACATATATCTCATCTATTGGCAGATTTAAATAGACAGTTTTCATGTCCATTGGATGGACCATGAAGTTATGTTAGACAGTAAGCTGTATCAATGTTCTCACAAATGCATTGCATAGGATAGAATGTCTCATGATAACCTATATTGGGTTGTTGACATTGTATATGCTGCCCCTTGCATGCCTATATTTGGACTGCATATTTTGTCTCTTGTGGTGCAAAGTAGTTTGAAACCTGCAACCTGTCCTTTGTATATTTTCGTAGATCTAATCTTCCAAAAGAAATAATGGGGTATCCAGATTTTCCGTTTTCTGGCTCAAGTGGTAAATCATTTGTAACTCATGAAGATGTTTTAGAGTATATTCAGGCATACTGCAGATGTTTTGATATATATAACCACATTCATTGTGGAAAAGAAGTAATGCACATTGAACCTGTTGATCAAAACCCAGCACCTGGTTTTATTCAATGGACAGTAACAAGCAGAGATGTGAGATCTGGAGAACAAACAGTTGAGATGTTTGATGCCGTGTTGGTTTGTAGTGGGTAAGTAGATGACAAGTATGTTTAATTCTCAATATTATTTGGAACACATCAATCTTTGCAGTATAAATGAACCTGTCTTCTCGTTATTTGAGTTTGGCATCTAAAAATTACTGATTTGATTGCAATGAATATCGAAATGTTATAACATTTGTTAATCATGTCGTCGTGGTGTATATGGTATGTTGCCATGGTGACTGAGTTGGGTATATTTGTCACAAAAGGAGCTGCAGGGACAGAAAATGTATTTAGTTCTTTTGCTGCAGTAGATTCCTGGGAAGCTGTTTTGGCAATACTCTTTCTTTTCCTTACGAACATCTGTAAAAATCTACAACTATAAGCATGGTTGAGACAAAATAAAACTAGCATATTCAGTGACAATGAATACGGGAGTAATGCAGCAGCCTAAATGTGAATAAAGTAGCTTAAATGCAGAACGAATTAAGTCATCACCACGAGTTATTATGAGGTATAGTCCGTTCTTAACACTCCCATTTTATGATCATGCTGTGAGTTTCAACTATTCCCATCATGTTTATGAAGTTTTCGAAAGTAACTTTTGACAAACCCGTTTTTCATTATTATCCTTGATTACATTTAGCAATAACTGAGGCTGTCTGTTTTGATTTCCCGGTAGGCATTTTGATGCTCCACGGATGCCTTCAATCGAAAACATTGCTTGCTTTAAAGGAGTTACATTTCACAGTAGATTTTATCGGAAACCTGAGCCATTTAGAAAAATGACAGTAGCCATACTTGGGCGTGGATCATCAGCACTAGACATTGCCATTGAGGTTGCCTCAGTTGCTGAAAGAGTGTACCTTTGTCATCGAGGAGAGAATCTTAAATGCAAACTATTACCAAATATAGAGGAGAAACTGGCTATAGTAGGCATCACTCCTGAAGACGGGAAGATCTTGTTAACAGATGGCTCCACTTACAAGGCAGATGTGCTCATCTTTTGTACTGGCTATCGGTACGAATTTCCATTTCTCTCGAACAGATGTGAGGTTGAAGTGCAGCATGACAAAGTGGTAGCTCCTCTTTATAAGCACATGTTTCATAAGACATATCCAAGTATGATATTTATAGGAATACCATTTTCTGTCTGCCCATTGCCCTTGTTTCATTTGCAGTCCATGTATGCGATATTTGTGTTAACTGGAAAATTGAAACTTCCAAGCCAGGAAGAAATGGAGACGGAGATGGTAATTGAGATGGATCAAAGAATTTTAGATGGGTTAAAAGAGGATCAATTTCATTTGCTTGGTGCACGACAGTGGGAATACAACACACAATTGGCTAGCCTAGTTGGTGTTGGCATGCCAAAATATTTACCAAAATTGTATAACTACGTCATTGAATCTCGTGTATATGACTTGTTGCATTTTAGAAATAAAAATTACAAGTTAATAAATAACGATGATTTTTTCCTTGTTAATGAACTTGAAAAATAGTAGTAGAAATATGTGTTGTATATTTATTGATCAAAATCAAAATAATCTTCCTATTATTATAGTTATAACGGCTTAACCAATTTCAAACTAGCTATTGCTTGCCACTTATTGGCTTTACAAAGTATGTTTTAGGTCATCGGGGTAGGTAGTTATATTTTACTGATGAACTTTCTTACCCAATTTCCTTACCCGTAAACTACGTGTCACATATAGTTCATGTTGAAACTATCACTCTTGGAATTGCCTCTCTTTCAAGGTCTTCATTTTAATATGGTACAATGCACACCAAGTGCAGAGATCTGTAGATAACCCATTACCTTTCAATATGTGGACCACATTTAAAAAACAATATAACACACAGAAATATATCGAGCATACAGATGAACATCCAACATACAGAAAACTATGGTACACATAGATGACTAGGCAACACGCAAGCAAACATGCGATGTGTAATAAACTATGCAACGTTCACAAGATTTGACATACATTAGTACGTGGTTTACAGGCAACATTTCCAGCCCCAAGATATGCACGCTAGGAACCAATTTACAGTTTCTGTCCCCTGCTCTTCAACTCCTCCTGAACTTCAACTTTAACTAAAGTGCCAACCCCTCCACCCTCGACACAGACACTTGCAAGGTGTCACTCTTTAATGCTTGTGTTGACTACTTAGCCACGTCGGGCCATCTTTCTTGGCTCATAATCAATATGTTGCACTGTTAGCTCTCACTTTACCATGTCACCTTTGCACCTTTATAATTCCATGTAACACACAACAACCAATGTAGAAATTTTGGGTTCAAAAACTGGCCAAGTAACTATTTAGGTATTGTTAGCTAATGACAAATGTATTACTTTGATCTGTATTAATTACGTTACTTATGTGTAGTCGGTCTGTAATACAAATTATGTAAATGTGCTATGTGCTTGTTTGTTCTAATACTTTTACTTGGTACTAGATGTACCTTGTGTTAGTATAGATGTATTGTTCATGGAAACTGAGAAACGTGGCCAATTAAGCAATATTTTATTGTCCAGAACAAAATTACAAAGAAATAGGCAGACGTAATGACCAGGATTCATTACTTGGTAGTCTGTTTAAAATAGAAACATGCTGGTGAATTCACAGCTCATCCGGATACAGATTGAAGACAGGAAGGAGTACATGGTTTATAGTAAATATTATCGTAACAATGTAGTGAAGGGAACAATATGGTAATTTGTGACAAGGGAACACCCATACAACACATGTACATGGTTTATAGTAAATGTTTTCGTAACAATGTAGTGAAGGGAACAATATGGTAATTTGTGACAAGGGAACACCTATACAACACATGTACATGGTTTATAGTAAATATTTTCGTAACAATGTAGTGAAGGGATCAATATGGTAATTTGTGACAAGGGAACACCTATACAACAACCCTGAAAAATGTAACTGAATAGAAAAGACCATTATTGGAATAGACAATTTAAGTGCCTGTGTAAAAGTTGGATTAAATTTCTGAAGTGAAATATATGAAATATCTTGTGTTTGTGCTCGTGCCTTCTTCGCAGCCTTCTGTAACGGAGGCTTTTAAATGTCTTTTGTGACTTGATTGCTGCTACATTTGGGATGTTTTGCTCTTTTTATGTTACCACATGAAGAGGGAAATTTTCTTCTCTATCAATTTCTTTTTGGTTACTTTTTAGCTCGGCAGCTGTTAAAAGAAACTGGCTTAAGATACTTTGCAGAAGCTTACGTCATAGACATTCTGTGCAACCATCTGCTCTCGTCCTTGTCAGCTGCATGTCCCAGACAGCTCTTTACATATTTTGTAGATTGCTATGTATTTTACTTAAGTAAAACTACGTAACTAAATTAAAGTTTATTTTAAAATAATATCTTTCCACTTCCTTTATCTCTAACTGTCTGTAAGCTTGTTTTGAAAGGGAAGGTTGCTAGCACTGAATAAGAAGCTTTTAAAACGCTCTTGGGTAGACAGTTGTTATTCACGTGACAAGAGACAGAACCTTCAGAGCAGGCAGTAAATAGTGACATAGCTGGAACGTTGAATTATCTAATGACAGGCACACACACGCGTGTAATACTGAATTATAAGAGAATATCTGAGTTGTACTACTGGCGATAGTGCCAAAAGTAGTGCTCTTAAGAGTCTCTTTAGGCTGGTTGAAATAAAAAGATCCTTTTGTAAACCGTGGATTTATGAAGGAAACAAGCGAGTATGAGTTGATTTATTACAGGATGTCATGCGGAAACTATACTTTTCTGGTGCACTGAGGAAAAGGACGCTTAAAAAGTAATGAAGAAATATCATTGACTAATGTTCCCTTTTTCCTTTGTAATAGCTATTTATAGCACTTTTTCCCATTAGGCTTGATATAGTAGTGCTAAAGCAGAAGACGTATGGCTGAAGACTGGATTAAGGTTACTTTCTCTTTTATTTTGTGTTACTCTTTGACATATGTTTAATATTTATATTTTAGTGTATTTGCGTTTAATTTGTTCTATGGTATTGTCTACTAGAAAATAGGCATGGTCGGAAAGACTCAAAGAATGTAGGAAGAAAGAGTCGTATACTTTACTACTGATACTGATTGCCAGTGTTTTCTTGGCCTTTTCTTGTTCACGTTCTGCTATTTAGTGGCACGCAACGATGATAGAGTACTAGTAGTAGTAATAATGATAATAATAATGATAATGGTGATGATATCGGTGGTGGTGATGATAGTGATTATGATGATGATAATGGTGATATTATTAATGATAACAGTAACAATAATGATAGTAATTATGATGATGGTGACATCAAATGATAAGGATGATGTCGATAACGATGACGATTACGGTGGTGATGATGATAATGATGTTCATGCTATTATTGTTTTTACGATGACGTTGTTAACGATGACGATGACATTCTTCATAATGTTACTGGTGTCTGCGCCAACAAGGTTTTCTAAGGCCCAGGTCAAAGGTCCCTTTTCTCATGCGCCGAATCTAATACAATTAAGTGCGACAGTAGAGCGACTGGTCCTGCCGCTCCAAATTGATTCTGCCGCACCTAATTCGTATTGCTGCACTTAATCGAGTCAAACGTCGCTCTTCTCATGTACAACTATTAGATTCGGCGCATGAGAAGAGCGACGTTTGACCTGGGCCTTAGGCACTGGTAATGACTATGACATTTTTGACGTCATTACCAGGTTATGAGAGATGGAATTTAACTTTCTTACCTTTTAAGCACAGGGAACCACAGCAGCTACTCTTTCGAGTTCATATGATGCAACATTCGATCACAATTTAATTGGACACAGCGAGAAAGTTGCTGTGGGTTTGGAAGGGTTTCACAAGACTCGATTCTTTCCTGATACTGACGGCTAAAACATGAAGAGAGTTGCAATTATAGGAGCAGGACCTGCTGGCATATGTGCAGCACGGCAATTCCTGGTTGAGTCCCCTGGCTTTACAGTTAAAGTATTTGAAAAGCACCAGAGGGTTGGTGGCACATGGGTTTATGATGAAGACATCGAAGTCGATGACTTGGATCAAATGCCGTCAATCGACACGTTGTGCGCAATGGCAAAAACAAGTTTATACAAGAACTTGCAGTAAGTAAGCATTAACTAATTGGACCCAGTCTTGAGATCATACTGACCTAGCTATAATCGTTTGAAAGTGTGCGTGAGCAAGTTTTGACTTACTGGACTGTTATATGGAAATTGAATAGCATAAAATACGTGGTTAATCACTTAGCGACAGTCATCTGTTGCAAAAATCTGTCTTTGATACGTATTGCATGTCAGACGTCTACCTGTACACTATGTGTGGTTGCCCTATCAAGCAGTCGGTTAAAGGGGGGCTGACTGGGGATAGAGCCAGGATCCCGCAACATTTGGAGGCCAAAGAAAATTTATATGCAAAAACGTGTGTATCCAAAATGTTTACTCAAAGACAGACCAAATGAGACAGGGAATTGGAGAGACTGACAATCAGCAATGCAGTGTAGTGAGAATAATTAAGCATTTTAGTTACTCCAAAATTATGACTGTCTCAGTGTCCTTGTGATTAATACAGTAAAGTGACTAAGTTTATTGATGTCTAGATTATCCTTTGTGAGAAGTGCTGTGTTGCTATTTATCTGCCTTTCATATCTGGATTTTTGGTCTTCTACAAAGCTTTTATACCTGGCTTGCTGCATCAACCCATCATTGGCAGGTACATCAAAAACACTTAAAAAGCCTGCATGTTAATAGAGTTTTGTCTGACACCAGATGGTCAGCCTGCCATGATTCTGTAAAGGTATCATGGAACTATTTCAGCACTGGAATAATTAGCTATTGATATAAATCAGCCACAAGACATAAAACAGGAGGAATTATGAAGTAACTCACAAGCTGAAGTCACCATCTTACTTGAATTATGGCACACAATTTTGAACATTGCAACAGCGAGTTTGCCTCTTCAGTATTGTCGACTGCCTTTGGATTTAGCAGTTCAAGTTTTATAATCTCCTGGATGTTTCAAAAGCCAGTGCTCTAAATTTGACTGGTATGAAGAAAAAGAAATGTTTAGATCTGCAACCAAAGAATAAAAAACATATTTTAAATGACCATAAAGGGAAAATATCTGTTTGACGAAGAGCGTTCATCAATCAAAACAGTACTTGCAGCTGAAGATTGTTTCAAAGCTGAGATCTTTGAAGTAGAGATTGATCAAGTATCCTCAGCTCTCCAACATCGTATAGTACCATACAAGGACATTTAGGACAATTTTGGTTTCCTTTCCAACGTAGCAGAACTAAGCAGGGGTGGCGCTGAGGGGTATTCGAGGTATTCACTGAATACCTATTTTTTTCAAAGATGTCCTTGTTTTTTAAGCTACAAAATTCCTTTCTTGTAAGGAACTCTTGCACAAGACATGGATCTTCATTAAAAAACCCGTTCATGATGTCA
>JANTCA010000344.1:0-10208 GCA_024741275.1 Chironex yamaguchii
GCTAAAGAGTTCATACCAATGTTCAAAGCATGATGGCCTTTCTGGGGTTAGGCCACGAGTCGACGTTTGCAAGGGCGTTTCAAACTAGGAGGATGCTGAGTTATCTTCATGAAAGTGCCTCCTTGGCAGTTAACGAAGATGGGTAGAAATGAATTTTACCTCTTACGTCCACTTCCGAACTTTTCCTTGATTCTCTTTGTGCTCTCCTCTTCAGAAGTTTGAGGATTTTATATCTTCATGGGCGTGATGTATGTCATACATGAAGGCTGGATGATTGGACTTCGACAATTGTACGATTATTCAAAACCACACCTAGCACTATGACGTTAAGGAATTGGTTCTACTCATGGGGAACATGATTGCCTGCATAATGTGGATGATGTAGACTTTGCCATCACTTGCTGTCACGTAGGAAATTTAACATTTTGGAATAAAGGTTTGCATTTCATATTACTTAATACTTACATCATTATTCAGCTATGACACGCCTTTTCTCTCCCCCTCCACCCCCCACCCCCCATCCCTTCTTAAAGGAAAAAAATTCGATTACAAGCGAATTTTTTTATAAAAGAAGTACAGATGCAACATACGTATGTGGAATAGTACGGGATGTACATCGGTACAAATGAGATAAAGTAACTGCGAGTACAAACGGTGTAACTCGTGAAAGCGCATCAGCTGCAAGATTAACTTTACCACTAATGTGTGTAATGTGTAAATCAAAGTTCAGTAAGAACAAATATCTAATGTGTTTAAAGTGTTGCTTTTTCCCTTCATTCCATCTGTAAATCTGAGAGGATTCTGATCAGTACAGATGGGGTACAAACCGGAGGAGACATATACTTCAAAGTGTTTAAGGGACAATAGCATGGCCAAACCTTCCTTTTCAATGGTAGCATAGGCTAGCTGGTGAGCATCCAACTTTTTGGGGAAGTAACTCACCAGATGTTCAAGCTTGTCCTCATCATCCTGTAATAGTACACCACCAACCCGACAATCCGAAGCATCCTCTGCCAGTTTAAAAGACTTATCAAACAGCACATATCAGACATGGATGAGTAAGCTTCCTGCCCCTTGCCAACTAGTACACTCAGAACTAAAAGTGGCCACAATGTTTTAGGCCAATCTAGATTGGTAGCAACT
This sequence comes from Chironex yamaguchii, assembly GCA_024741275.1. Lineage (NCBI taxonomy): Eukaryota > Metazoa > Cnidaria > Cubozoa > Chirodropida > Chirodropidae > Chironex > Chironex yamaguchii. The sequence continues at coordinate 1,144 of JANTCA010000344.1, forward strand.
TTCTCAAAATGCAGAGAAAAACGATCCACTTCCTTTTCATTAAATTTCGGGACAAGTATGGCATGTTTTGATTTGTCAAATTGTCAAGTTGGTATGTGGGTTGTCTTTCCTCGACCCCTCATGATCACAACTTAACTGCTCCATGCGATACTTGTGTTCTATTCTTTTACTCTCCAGTTCCATTCTTGCTATTTCCAGTTTCATCTTCATCATGCTCACGTCCTTGCTTTCACTAATCAAGGGTTGGTCACTAATGTCATCACCACCAAGAATAACTTCGGACTCAACAGGTAAAGTCAACATGCCCTGCTGATGTAAACATCCACAAACTGCGTTCAACAGAGCAGATTTTCTAATTTCGGGACTGACTTCTACCTCAAAATACTGAGCAATTTGCAGCACCTCTGCCTTACTAAGACGGGATATATTTTCAAGGGTCAAATGCCCCTTTAATAAAACCTTAACTTCAAAAGAAGCCATGGTAAGCGACTAAAAGTTTCACAACAGATGGTAAGCGTAAAACAGTATAAATATAAGGATACCCCAACAAAATTGTAGCATCCAAACCAAAACTGTTAACACTAATTGGTAGCTTAGCACGGTTACACTACAACACTTACTATCCAGCAAATCAACAACGCCAAAGCAAACTAGCTATCCTATAAGCACAAACGTCTGTCTCAATGACAAAAACGACTAACGATCATCCCGGACAGGCCCCCCAAATTTGTAGCCTATGGAACTGTCGCCTAAAGGTCTAAGTAGCCTGATGCACGAGGAACAGTGGGAACAGTAACAAGACTAAAGTAGTGTTAATCAAAAAAATCTTGAAATTGGCCGCAAAAGAAACAACTATTACAATTATATGTCTAGAGCTAATACAATAAAGATGAAAGGAAATCGACAAACAAATTACACATGCAAACCCAGGAAACACAGACGAAACTACGGGTGTATCTTGTCTTTGATAAAAGGCAAAAAACAAGGCGTCTAAAGGATGGCAAGCGATCACCTCAAAACACTTAGACCGACCGACGGAAGAAAAAACCTAAAATAAGCAATATTGTTAACGAATCGGAAAAACTAATATCTGGAACGGAATCTACTCGTCACAACGATTCCGTTGGTATATAATTTGATGGATAAAATTTTAAAAATGAACACTTAGCTCCACATCCGAGTGCAAAATTACTGGAGAAACTGAAAACCAGGGTATCAGAAATCCAGAGAGACAGACAAAAAACAACAAAATCCACTTTAAACATAATTGCTAAAGAGTTCATACCAATGTTCAAAGCTTGACGGCTTTTCCAGAGTTAGACCATGAGTCGACGTTTGCAAGGGCGTTTCGTATGACCAGGATTCTGAGTTATCTTTATGCAAGTGCCTCCAATTTTACCTCCACTTCCCACTTTGCCATCACTTGCCGTCACGTAGGAAGTTTAACATTTTGGAATAAAGATTTACATTTCATATTACTTAATACTTACATCATTTTTCACCTGACAACACTCTGATAAACATTTTATCAGTTCTTCTCTTTTTTTCTTTTGACTCTGGCGTCTGCCAGCAGCCGTATATTTTTCAATCGATAATATTGACAATATATAGCTGTAACACTAAACCTCTTACATGGGCAATCATAAACTTTTGATGACAGAATTTTTTAACTAAGTGAAAATGTCAAGAAAAGGAATTACACTGAAGTATTGCAATATGCTAAGTGGGTTCTCTAAGGCATTACAGGCTAAAACAAGAATGGACACAGCATATTTCCACATGTCAATCGCATGTGACCCGTGACAAAAAGTTGTTCCAAAGTTTTGGGTGCTAGTTATCATAGGGTACAGAGGTCCGTCGTGGAGAGTTTGATTTTATGAAGGAATTGGTTGTATGGTAGGGCATTATGTAGGAGTTTCCAGTACAGAGACTGGGCTTTCCTTTCAGTTCTGTATTTAGTCAGGTGTATAAACCTTGAGTTTGTCCATGTGGCTAGTAAGGTGGTTCCACACCTTGTTGATCGGCCACTTGGTTTGGGTTTGAAGAAGTAGATGAAGGTGGATGGCTTTGACGCAAAGCTTAGGCAATGGGGTAGGCTGGTCACAAGACCTGAGTTTGACGTCTAGAGTTTCGAAGGCTGGCTGCAGGTTTGGACCGGTCTGTATGAGTTGTTTCCCGGGGGGGGGAAAGGAAAGTATTACATTGTACTGGCGTTCGATGGTGGTTTGGCGACCACCCACCAGTTCCTTTATGGCAATGGGTGGAAGGAAGCTAGGGGCAACTGCATAGCAGATGTCTCTGACTTGGACCACCCTTGATTTGCTCCACTCTGAAAAGAACAAGGTTTTACCATTTTGCTTTAAGTGGGGATTGTTGAATAGAGGTTCATGGAGGATTTGTTGGAAAGTAGTTGGAGGAGTTAAGTGGGGACGGAGATGACGTTCCCATAGTTTGAGGAGATGTTTGTAAAAACATGGCAGCTTGCCCACAATCTGGTCGAGGATGTAGCATCCAAAAACGCTAAGACCAAGGTTGCCGTTTTTGTAATTATTGAGGACATGAATGGCTGCTTGTTTCCAAGGGCCATTGCATTAGGGGTTTAAAAGCTTAGGTACCCACCCGAGAATGAGGGGGTTTGCTCTCATTGGCAGGTTGGGCATGTTCCAGCTGCCCCATTTCTGAGGAAGGCTGATAATATTGCAGCAACCTTGGCGCTCTTTCCAGACCAGAAGAAATGGTCGATTTTCTGTAAGATGTGAGGGGGTGTAGGGAAACTATTGTAAGGTGAGGTCAGGGCCCGACCGCAAGTTAAGAGTGTTTGTTATTTTGGTAGTGATAGGGTCCCAGTTCTCGTTTTTTAACCCAGGACCAAATTGGAGGCCTATTTTTTGGTTGCAGACGATGTCCAACTTATGCCTAGAGGTGTGTCAGTGCAATGTTTATTGCTGACAAGGTAAAGGTCTTGGCATTTGGTTTTGTTAATGCGTGCCCCAGTGGCATGCTCATAAACTTGTAATGTCTCCCAAACGTGTGGGGTGCAGGGAGTAGTTATGCAGAAGGTAGTATCATCTGCATATTGTGTGAGTTCAACCTCGTGGCCGTGGAGGGGCAGGCCTTTGATGTCCTTGTTGTTCATGACAAGGGCAGTGAGGAACTCCGTGGTGATGAAGTAAAGCATAGGGGAGAGGGGGCATCCCTGATGGAGGCTCCGTTGCAATGTAAATGGCTCTGAGAAGAAACCATTGACCGCTACCTGACTTTGGGTTGCTGCATACAAGAGCTGGACCCACCATAGAAAGGTGGGGCTGCAGCCAAGTCGCTGAAAACAGCCTAGTAGGTAGGTGTGATCTACCTGGTCAAGGGCTTTCATCTGGTCAATAAAGATCAGACAGAGATCAGTATGATCTTTCTCTGCGATGTCAATGATGTCTCGCAGTAGGGATAAGTTACGGAATATTTTCCGTCCATGAACACTGAGGTTTGGGTGTCAGAGATTATGAATGGTAGCACCTTACGCAGGCGATTTGTAAGGTAACAATTTTATAGTCTACATTAAGAAGACTAATTGGCCGCCAGTTGGCTTGATCTTCTTGGTCACCTGTTTTGAAAAGGCAGACAATAGTAGCGATAGTAGCGAGAATTTGCCTCGTGGAAAGGGATCCTAGGGTATAGATTTCCTGCAGAATTGCAGAAATGTTTTAAAAATTCAAGGGTGAGGCCGTCGGGGCCTGGGCTCTTGTTACAGTCCATTTGGCTGAGGGCTTGTTTGCACTCCTTTATGGTGATGTGGCCCTCGAGTGACAGGGATGCCTCAGGAGGGAGGGATTTTACTGGGAGGGAGAAGAGGGTTTACCAAAGTGGGTTCAGCAGTATACAAGTCTTCGAGCTGTGGCAATCAGGTCTGAGGTAGTAACTACTTGTTGACCTGTGGTCATCTTCAGGCTTTGGATGTTTTTGTCAGCTTGTGTTTTTTGTTCAAGCTGTAAGAAGTATCCTATGCTCTGCTCACCTTCTTCAATCCATTGGATGTGAAGTCGGCGGCATTGCTCTCTGCCTCTAGCCTGTCGAGGTGAGCTAATTCTTGTAGGAGCTGTTCTTTGAGTAAGCTCCAACGGCCGATAGAGTCTCGCTCAAGTTTACGATTGATGTTGCATAACTTTTTTATCAGGCCGTTGCGTTTCTGTACCGTGGATTCTACGTTGGTTTCTGCCATAGTGGGTGGCAAAGCCAGCAAGGAGTAATTTTCCTTGGTCCCACCAATCCACTGTCCAGTGGATTGGTGAAGTTCGGGTCCTGGTGTTGCCATTGGGACTATAACTCTGCGACCGTGGTGCAAAAGTCCTGGTCCCTCAGAAGGCAATTGTTAAATTGCCAGATGTTGTGGCCATGACAGATTTGACTCAGTGTTAAAATCGTTTCAACCATGTTGTCTGAGAGTGGGAAAGGGAGGTGGTTACTGGATGCTTCTCGGTCTGAGGCTTGCAGCTTATGTAGATCCGATCGAGGCAACTGGCAGTCAAGGCAGTGGATCTCAAAGTAAAACCTCGGCGTGCGGGATTTGCAAACCACCATGTATCAGTGAGATCAAGGGTAGAGATAAGTGTACCGAGGGGGGGCTTTAAAGTGGTCTCTGTATCCCGTTGGGTGGCTGCGGTCCAAAGCTACATCTTGGACTGCATTAAAGTCACCCAACAGGATACAGTGGGGTGGCACGTGTTCAATGTACATTTTCATGTTGGCTAATAATAGTTGTTACTTCAGTAAAGAAATAAGACCTTTGACGCGAATGGGCGGCACCAGCTGGGGCATAAAGCCTGGCGATTACAAAAAAGGCTTCTCCAATTGAGACCTCTACTATAATGAATCTTCACTCCATGTCAGTGTGAAGCAGATGGGTGTTGGTGAAGAGGCGGGGATTGAAAAAGAGAGCGGGTAGGGTAGGAACTGTGGTGGAAAATTCCTGGCCTTAAGGAGGTGAGGTGGTGCGCCTCCTCCTGTTGCAGGCGGGTGTCTTGAAGTATATCAGACTTAAGGCTAGTGAGAAACTTAGTGACCTGGGAGCGTTTGGAGGGGTCACCTAGGCCACTGGCATTCGCACTGACACAGTGGATGGAGTTTAGGCTGTCTTTTTTGAATTGGGCGTCTGTTTTTTAGTTGGGGACCGACCTCGAGCTTTGGATGTGGTGGTGGTGTTGGTGTTGTTGGTCTGACTGGTTGCAGCTTTGACTTTCTCTGTGGAGTTTGAAACTTCCGACATGGGGATGAAAAGTAACGGAATCTTATCATCAGTGGGCTCTCCGTTTGCATCTTTGGCAAGAGGGTGCATGCCAGGTCCTCCAGATTTAGGTCGTCTTTTATATCATCGTCAAGACTCCTGGGCAGAGACATGTTTTTTAGTAGATTTGCAAGGGGTAAAGTATAGCTCCCTTGCCCTCTTCGAGCCGCTTTTTGTTGGGGCTGGGGGTGGTTGTGCAGGGTTGGAGGTGGAGGATAGATTTATTGGTGGTGCAGGGGCTTCAGGGTCCTGGGGAAATGGGAGAGAGAGGGAGATTGGCAGATCCATGGGTTGTGGTGTTATCACCTCTGTTAGGCCTTGAGTGGGCCTGATGGTGTTGGTGGTAGTGTCCATCTCTTCTTGGCCTTGGTTTGAAACGTCATGGGGACAGTTGTTTCGGGTGTGTCAAGTTTCTGTGCAGCTGGAGCACACCCTGGGTTTTCCTTTGTAGCATACTGGGACCCACCGTCTCCCTAACAGGATGTAGGGTGGGAGGGGTTTCTCAGGCTGGATTCGGATGGGTCTTTTACCATCTCTGATATGGGGGACGTCCTGGAAAGACCCTCTCCAGACTTTAAGAACTTTGCCGTATAGGGAGAACTGGCTCCCCACCTGGTGTCTGTGACATCCAGGTCGACTCCCGGTAGTGCATCGGGCTGATCTGGTATTACTGCCCGGACTGTTGTAGGTGTTTCCTGTCCCGGGAGGTTTATACCTTGGGCAACCAAAGTCCAGACCAATTCTCGCATGCCCACAAGGATATTCCATCTACCGCCTAGTAGCGGCACAGCTTCCAGTAGGGCTAATTCACCAGTGTGCTGCATAATGGCTTGCAGTAATTACATCCTTGGTGGTGTGCTTTGAGTCGCAAACAAAATTTGCTCCCCTGTATTTTATGTTCTGTGGTCCATGGGTGGCTCGTGGTCAGGTCGGTGCTATCATGGCTGGCCTGGATCTTACAGCTTCAGAAAACAAAATAGTACCTGGAACCACAGGTGGTTCTGTAATATCTACATTGTTATTTACAGTAGAGTTACTACCTACAACGTCGGCCAGCTGCCTCTCTAGAGCATGAGCTATCCCTGCAGGGGGTGCAGTTTGAGCTGCTATTTACCTCGTTGTGTTGGTAATGTTCGTCACAGTGGCGTCTGCATGTGCAGGCTGCGTTTGGCTGTTGGAAGCCATGAAGACAGAAACTAAGGCTCGTTTGAAATAAAGAGCAAGCTCAAAAGCTGGCCGAAGATGTGGGCTGTGGCCGCAGGTCGCACGCAGGAGGTTTATCCCCCAGAGACAACTATTATTTACAACAACAAACTCTTATTAGAGGCCCAGTTAGCGTTAACAATGTCTAAGGCAGGTCAAACTTTGGTGCAGCACCAAAGTGAGGCCAGAGACTGAAAACAAGACCGAGATCGAAACAAAATCGAGGCCATCAAAAACGAAAACGAGGCTCAATGTCCAAAGAGAGGCTAAGCCTCACTTTGAAGTTGAGTCCGCCAACGAGTAGGGCTTGGCCGTCTGAAACCCTCAGACTTGGCCGCAAAAAAGAGACCAAGTCACACTGCCATAGTATTTAAAGTCAATACAGTTTAACCTCTGTACTTACGGTCGATTTCCGGGCAATCCCTCGGTGCGAGCGCGTACGCAGCCTCAGGTGCCCTAAACTTGGCACCAAAATCCTTGAAAAATGGGCCAAAACCTAACCTCGACTAATGTTGTAGAAACAACATGGAAATGTCAGTGGAAGTTCAAAAAAGACTTCTGAACAAGTTTCCAAGCAATTCTTTTCTGTCAGTTAATTACTCATCAATCCTATTCATCAATGATTCCATTCTTTCACCAGCCTCCCTTATATACCCATTCAATTTTGTCACCTTCAACGATATAACTATCAGTGGCTACATTCAGTCTGGTTTTGTACATTTTAGTTGGTAACTTAAACTTTCCAGCAAGATGCTCTGAACATAAATTGACTGAAGACTTTTGATCAACAAACAGCTTTACACTTATAAAAGGCATCTTTGCCTTCAACTAGGACTTTTATACATGATAGACCAGCAATTTTCCTTTGCTGCTCTGTAACGCTGTAAACTGTGTTGCTGTTAGCATTAGGAATGGCGCAGTTCCCACTTGAAATGTTACCATTTCCATGATACACACTGCTACCACTGTTCGAGGAGCTGCCATTACCCGAATTGTCACCCTCAGCTTGAAGTTATTGTGTCATCATGTTTTCCTGCCAAACTTGCTGGTGTTGTTAGCCGCAGGTCTTGGTGCATTCCTGCCTAGGCTTGGGTGTGGTTGGCTTTGATACTGAGAGCCAGCAAATTCTTTATCTCGAGACTGGACTTGCATCTCAGTGAGCCTTGTCATATGGACGGTTGAGCACTTTCTTCACTTTCTCCATAAGATCGACCATTGCAACGGTGTTGAACACAGATTCGTAACAATCAGTTAAGAGCTTATTTATCTCACAGCACGGTTCTTCCCTTGCTTCTTGAATCTCATTACATACTTGCTCTAACTGTTTGTACTGCTCTTCTGCTTCAGTTGATACTTTTTGAATCTATGCGAGAGGAGCACTACTCTCAATCAGTTTGTTGGCAGTGTTTATGAAATGTGTGAGCACTGCTAAACGAGTCTTCTTTCATTTAACTAAGTTCTCCATGCTCAGCCAGAGCGTGTATGATTCACTGTATGTTTAAAACATTTAGCATAACATTTTTAATGATGTTTCACCATTGATTACACCATAAAAGAAAAATACAACTCTAGAACATTAGCGTATATCGTAGTTGATAAGCACCGGTATTACTACAGTTACGAAAATGGAAAAACAGCATTTACAGAACTAAAAGTTTCATGTATTATGACAGTTTTCATCGAAACCCGTACAAGTTTAATGCTGGCAAAAAAAGAGTAGTTTCGTCTGGTATAAGTGTATTTGGCAAGGGATATATTAAGTATAAATTTAGGGAAACATAGCAAAATGGTGCTAACGACTTTAATTATATGGAATTCACCTTTTGATGTAACATTAGGAAGTAGGAATCTATTCACATGCCAGCATTTATTAAGAATCTCAGATCGTTTATTGAACAGTTGTCTTTTCTTGTAAGCACAAAGAGCATGATTTTGTCGCATTAGAATAAGCGTTTGCACGTTACATAATTGGCCATTTCATGTTAGGAAAATACCCTGATCTTTTAATGACCAAACATGTTCAGAAAGCAATATATGACATATTGTGTCCCTGGAGACGATCTTAGAACTCCTGGCCTGTAAGGCCAATGTAAACCTTTTTCAGTCCATCTGGGGTGGTAACATCACATTTATAGAAAACTGTTTTTTATTTGGTTCAGGCGTATGCCTGCAACCGTTTGAGATTCTCAGAACATTTACATTCATCAACTTTTACAAACGTTCAAACAGTTTTTGAACGTTTGTAAAAGACGTACAATTTTTCTAACAGTGCACGATTACATTGAACAACAAACAAATCAAACAAAACTTTCTATGAATACAAACAGCCAAGGGGGCTGGATCCTATTCTAATAACAAAGTGTGTGTACCAAAGGGGTATGCTCTTTTAGTCAACTACAACTTTTTAGTCTTGCAGCAAAAGGTGCTGGGTACTGAAACTATAAAGATTGAATGTCCTCAGCAAAAAGTGCTGTTTGTTTAACCTACAACCGTCTTAGTCCTCCAGCAATAAGTGCTGTTTGTTTAACCTACAACCGTCTTAGTCCTCCAGCAATAAGTGCTGTTTGTTTAACCTACAACCGTCTTA
>JANTCA010000345.1:0-12757 GCA_024741275.1 Chironex yamaguchii
GGTACGGTATAGTATAGTATAGTATGGTATAGTATGGCATAGCATATTTTAGTATAGTATAGTATAGTATAGTATAGTATAGTATAGTATAGTATAGTACAGTACAGTACAGAATAGAACAGTGTTGTTTTGAAGTTATGTTGAATTTAAATGAAGCCTATGAATTAGCAGTGCATGTTTTTAATTTTCATTTTCATCGTCGTCGTCATCATTATCCATCGTAGCAGCTGCATCGATATCACAACCATTGATTTGGTCATGTGACACCGGCATAAACGGCTGCAAAGATTGTTCTTAGCCGATTTCTATACAAAACCCCTTCACAGTGAATTAGGTATTCTCGTGTTTCTTTGGCCTGACTGCATAGAATTTTGACCAATTGAGGTATAGTGGGTAATTACCATAAAGTGTGCTCTTAAGAGTGGGATCTTTTTCTGGCACGAGGCTCTTTGCTTACCAGAGACAATTGAGGGACACCCTGTAGAGCGATTGTTTCGAAGTTTTACAAATTCAATCTTTGACTTGTCTGGAGAAAGCCCAAACCAATACCACATGAAAACGCATTACATGTTCGGATTTTCCTAGATCGATTCTCGTAAGCGTGCAAAACCTCTAAAGAGAATGAAAATGAAGACTGATTTGGATACAACGGTGTGGTAAATTACAATGTCTTGAGAAAAACTTCGTGATTTGTACAAACAGACGGTGAAATCAATTGGCACCGAAGTCGTATTGAATTATTTAAGGATACTGGTCACACGTATCCAATGCATTACTAAGTGATGGAGACGAGAAAGGCTGAGCCTTGAGATGATTTATGATCGATAACTACAAGCACAACAACAAAATATACTCAAATATAAGCCGTTAAGTTATTGTTAAATTAGATCGTACCATACATCAGATATCGATTAAGAGCCCGTTTACACTAGCACGGATCCATACTAAAAAGGGCAAAAATAGGCTTTCCGTTTGCACTGGAACTAGTGAATTCGTACCGATATGGATTTGCTATCCGTTCCAGTTTCGGAGTACTCTCAAAGGTGAATTCGTCTGGATCCGTCCCAGTTTAGATCTAGTGTTAAAGATTAGTAAATCGTTATGGATCCAAATCAACCCGGTATCTGCATCTTTACTAGTGGAAACGGGATCTGCGGCACTCCACTTAAGAGGCACTGTATTAGTGGCAACAGCACACACCTTGCTACATGCCGCACTTCATTCGGCAATGATAGAATGTGTATACAAACTCACGTTTCTCCATTTTTACCTAAGACCAATCGCCTACAGGGGTTGCGGAAAGGGGCGCTACACCACATTTCGCTGAACTAGGCGACCTCCAAAATAGTTTTGTCTATAAACATATTTTATCACAGAATAGTTTTAGGGATCGCAAGGATGGTTTTTCCTGGAGTTCAGACTGGCTTCCCACACCGTGGTCTACGACCCATGTTGATCGAGAGAATTTCTTTCATAAAAAAGTGTGCACTTACGATTGCACTCCAGTGATTAACAGTAGGTTGTATTTGACCCCCCTTACATTACACTGCAGTATAGGACAACACATATCACATTACAAAACAGTGCAAGCCATAGTCTGCCCCTTCTCCTCCGATCTACCGTTCCTAGCTCTCTACTGTCTTATTATAATTAGACATAGTATTAGATCCTGTATTAGATCCTTGCCACCCCAAACGCTATTTCCTAAGACCATTAGCTACAATTCGTGAAGCATGCCTACATCATTCTGCTATAGGACGAAGGTCTGGTAGGTCGAAAATTCGCAGATGAATCGTTTTCTTCCCCAAAAGAGCGGTATGGTGACAACTTCTATGTTTTATCTGTTTCACACTGGACCAAAGGGAGAGCATGTAGAAGATAACTTGCAACTGAAACATAATTTTTATGTCTTGGAGTCTTGAAGTGATCGATAAAATATGATAGGTGTGAAAGCTGTGAAACAATTTTCGAACTTCTGTGCACATTACAAACAAAGACGAGTTTTTGCAGGTCAACAATCGTTAAGCTATAATTTTTCCACAGAATACTACTCAGTCCACAAACATTGTCATGTTTTGTCAGGCATTCTTAGCTTTTTAGCAATAACAGCCTGCTTAAACCTGTCAGTTACACAAAATTTCCACTAAAATTTAATTACCAAGGAACCGAAGTAATACAAAATCATGTTCTTGTTGATATGATTTTGGTCACAGGGATTTGCTCCCTCTATGAAGAAATTACTAAAAGATTTAATGTCTTTAAGAGTTGGTGTTTAAACGATTGAAAAAACTACATATCCTTGTAATTTGAGCCAACGCTAATAACGTTTAAATTGTTACAATGTGGTGATTGTTTTGACTAACTGATTATGAAATTATACCCTATTCTCAATCAAGAAACAAATTAATCTTCGCTTACGTCGTTTTGGGATGTTCAAATGTTTTAAATCTGGAGTGACATGGATTGTGGTTTCTGGAATTTCACGGAAAAAAAGTACATGTTGATGTGACGTAGTAGAATGGCATGTTATCCTGTGCCCCAGGCTCCCAGTTTGAATACTTTGGATTGAGCAAGTAAGAATCTGTCGACTAATGCCGGAGAGATAGTTAACCAGATTTGAGACTCCAGGTACAGGATAACTGCAGTTAAGCGTTTATTTTTAAATAAAGTTCCCCTTGCCAGATTCTGTTCAGATTTTGGTTTGACAAGTTCGAGTTTGGAAAAATGTTCAGTGCTGTTTATATTTTGAGTATGAGAACAGTCTTCACAAGTCAACCTTTGCAGCGGCTAGACCACAAGAGAAAGGTGTCTAACTATTTCATATCCGCTTCTAAGTGATTTTCCCTTTTGTAGTATTCTGCTTAAATGTAACTTTCGAAATTTAAGTAAACCTGACCCTTCGCCGAATTAGAGGTAAACAAGACACGCAATATCTCGAGTGGGCGAATGACTATAGATCATTGTTTTGTTTTGTTTCTTCATTTTCTCTTTCTTTGTTTCCCTTCTTGTCTAGGATTGGCTAGTTTTGCTACATGTTTGGAAAAATGGGTTGCCAAATACAAATACTTTCCTTTCTGACGTTTCATACTCCGAAGAGTGTCAGACGAAAAAAGCTTTTAAGTATGATTTTAGCGCAATGTCGCAAATTTTATAGCTCAGTGAAAGGCATCAGATTTGCAGTCGTGAGACTCGGGTTCAACTCCTTGGTGGTCATGGTTGTAACCTCTGTTACTTACACAAGAGTAACCCTGTCGACGTCTATATGCATATAGAGAGGTTGGTCTCTCAGAGTCGTCTGCCAAACGGCCAAAACCACGAAAACTGCTATGACCTTGAAGACTAGAGAGTATTTTGCATCCAAATGGGTTTCTTATTCTGTCGTAGAAAGTTGTAAAGAACAATAACATTTTAAAGGTATGAGACTAGGAGATCGAGGAGTGATAGGTGACAGTTTATACCGTCGGCCAAGTTTGATTACAAAGGGAATTCGTTATCATTGGGGGGATTGGTTTGGGATTTCAGTACTTGGCCTTCACATTTGAATGTTCTTTATTAATTTCAGTTGAAAAACTTTGTAGTTCATTGATAAAATAGTATTAATCTCGCAAAAAAACGGTAACTTGATTGCTATGAAGCGCTGAAAAGTGAAACAAGAAAAATAGACACCGCTTATGTCGGTATTAATGTTATCCAACGGATCGCGAAAGTATCCGACTGGCTCGTGATGAATTATGGGAGGTCACCTTAAGAAACAATTTTGACATTCGACGACAGCTTATCTGGAGAAAATAAGGGTTTACTGTGATGTTGTTTGATCAAATTAGAATGTGGTCTGACCGACTTATTTGACAAATTTACCGCCTTAAGTTTCTAACCGGTGCAACTCGAAAAATAAGTTGAAAATGAAAATGTCTAATTGTGGTCAGCCGACTGTCACTTCATGATTAATGGTAACATGCTTAAGCGAGACTTAGCGAATTCTATTGAAAACTTGTCTTCGATTACAGATGGTTTTTTTGTGCTGAAAATTCATCCTACTGCCAGCATTGATTATGTTTATGAATGAAACCGAGCGAATAAAATATTGTGGTGATTTCAGCCTCTATAATTAACCTCGGAAAAGAAACCAAGGATGAAGTCAGCTCTTGTCTCGGTGTTATAAATACGTGTGTCCGCTGAGTAGCTGAGCAAAATGGAAGTCTTAAACACAAGAAAATTGGTAACATGTAACGGCTTTATGTATTAACTATACATATTAAATTCCTGGAGTGTGAAAGCTAACGTGTGTCATAAATGCTAAAACCAGTAGACGATACTATGATAAAAGATAATTGCAAAGCGAAATAATATGTGTATTTAAAGAGCTTCCTTGTAAATGTACTTTGAGTTCTAGCCAGGAGCTCCGTCCACTTTTATACGGGAATCCAGGCCAAAAAACTTTACTGTATATTCTAGGAATTATAAATCGACATGGCATAAATCAGGTTTGTTTTGTACGGCATAAATTTAATATTTTTCAAAAAGGATAGCAATCGTTAAACTTTTCACACAAAAAGTACGTTTGGTTTACAATTTTTAGAATATCTTTATTATGTTTTAAACCCACACGGCAAGTAGGTTTTTTTTAATCCATTCGTAACTCCCTGGCATAAAACTAATGTACGCAAGTTCTGAGTTTTTTCAAGCTACCAAAATATTTTGTATTGAAATTTTTTAACAATTTTCTTCCCAAGGACAATCAAAATTTTAAATTTTCAAGGTTTCAAATATGAAATACCCCTTGTACCTTTAGCTGTGAGACCTCAAATAAATCTATGAGTTAGCTAAAGTCGAAAACATGAGGACGACTCGCATTTACAAAGATCAGTATATGGTAGGGGCTATAATTTTTGCTTTCTAATGTATTTTGTAAATCTTCAAATTTGGGGGGTCGTAGTAACATAAAAATTATGCTTCAGTTTAACATATATCTCAACTACTTGACTTTGCATGTAACAAAAATGATAAAACTGGGACTTTGACTAAACACCTACTGTTTACTAAGCTCAGCTAGATAATTTATGTTATACGTCTCTGGTAAGCTAAGGAAAGCAAACCTCATTGTCGAGACGAGAGAACCTAGAGGTTATGCAGAAACTCAAGTCGTGGCTGTGCCAAGCTTTGACGCTTTCAAAGTTTTGTGTAAATGAACTAAGCTGTTGCCCCAAAAAGCCGCTTTAACAAGGAATTCCTGTATTTATTGAACTACGTGTCATGTCAAGTGATAAAGAAGGACAAGTTCCTAGTTGAAATAAGGGCGCCTTTGAACATAAAGTAAGTAAGGGTGCCTTGTTAAATGTCAAAATGCAATACAGAAGTGGTTGTAAGGGTTAGGTCCCAGATCAATTTTCCCAAACAGCATTTATTCCCATTTTTGTCATTCTATCGCATGAGAAAGGCCTTGTAGGACGAAAAATCTCGGATGGGTAGTTCTCTTCTTCAAAATGAGGTTAAAGTTACAAAATTTACATTTTATTACTCCTATACTTGCCCCACAGCATTACATTTTGTGAATCATTTCTTTCATTATCAAACGCACCTAGATCTGTGCTATGAAAATCTGTGTTGACATTATAAAAACCCAGAACAGAAATTAACGTATGACTACGACCACCGGGGTATCGAACTCGAGTCTCACGACTGCAAATGTGACGCATTTCCTACTAAGCAAAACAGCTCAGTAGGAAAGGTCGAAAGACTGATAAGTCATCCAATCACGATCTTCTACCCGTTATTAGGAGTCTGTCTATTGGTGTATATTAAGGTATCCATTTATCACCATTTGCATTAATTCCATGTAGAAGTCGTCGTGGTCGTCGAAAGAAACCTTACTTAGTAAAAGAAATCAGTTGATTATAAAACGCTTTCCTGCAAAAGATAACAGTACAAATGCGAATCTCCTATTTATCAAGTCAACTAAACTAAAATTGCCTTAGAAGATTATTTTCACGACGTTTTGATGAAAACTTTCCGTTGTACTAAAAGCACATTCTTGCCTCGCGGTCTTACTAATGTTACATTTTGACCCCGAAAATTCGCGAATGTGCTACGTGTTTTCCCTTGATAACCATAAAGTAATAAGAAATACTATGCAATGTTGACCTGTGTCCTGCACAAGAACTAGTCCGTGCCAATCCCTACAATACACCGCAATCATGTAAGGCAATTGATTGCTAATTAAAGACATTATTAGGCACGTCCATGTGTGAATACCCTCCCGTGGGGTCCTTTGTTTGCTAACCCTAACCACAGGCAGACCTCGGACACGTGGTGTTTCAAATTTCGCTTTATTTAGAACAATGCATCGGAACAAAACGGCACGGGCGCCACTTGTTGACAAATAATATAAGGCTTGTATCTGAAAGGGCATCTAAGTCCTCTGGGAAACCCACAGTAGCCTCTTGGAGTGTAATCCTGGTGTGTCATGTTAATAATAGTTCATTAGGGAATGAAAGATTGCTCGCCACACAGATTGTACGCTAGCTGTTAAACGAGTGTCAGATTTTGCCGCCTCGCGGTATTGGATGCCATCGTTGCTACTGTCCTATCGCGATTGACTTCAATAGGAGTTCAGCGAAAACATGCGGTCTGAAAACGGCTTTTGCCTCGTACACCGGCAAATTTACAGATGGTCTAGTCTGAGATCCCCGGGGTTTTTTTATTGCCACGCTGGAACATATTGTCAGAAGAGTGAATGGCTAATTTGAATCTATTCTTCAACTCAAGGTTGTGTTTTCGCTCAAATGTATGTCAAAGAGTGATTTTGGGGGCAGGTGATTCAAAGTGAAGTAGATAAGAAGTAAAGATGGCGGTCCTTCCTTGTTTGTTACTAGTTGTGATGACGTGGCCATGGTTGTGGTGAAGTTATTTGAATACATTTTAAGATAGAACCGAGTGACTCACTTAACACTCGTTGCTTCAACTTGTCTTTACTGAAATCTTAAACAAAAGTCATGATTCATAACCACAAAATCATTAAAGATTGCTGTTTCGTAAATGTACTTCTTTGTCAGTATTAAATGCCTTTAATTGTACTTGATGGGACGATATGACTTCGCTAAAAGCATTTATTTGGAACTGTACTGTTTTTGCGCTACTGGTAGATACAGCCAACATCACGTAAATTGTATAATGGAAGCTTGGCAGCAATGGATTGTTGACTGTACTTCCTTTAATAGCAATTTTTTCAACAAACTTTAATATTTCATTGTATTGCAGTTGTTGAATTCTAAATCAAGCCAAAAATTAAGAGTTGTGTTTAAAATTTATTACTTTGAAAAGGACAGAAAAGGGTTTACATTTTATTTAATCCGAAAGAGTAGTGAGGTTTTATATTGTGTTTTATCCAAAAGAGAGTTAAAGTTTTATAATATATTTCAAACAGAAGGGAATGTAAAGTTTTTATTTATTCAATAAGGATAGTAAATTTATATAATTTATTTGAACCAAAACTGTGGTAAAGTTTGATATTTTATTCGATCCAACATTGTGGTAAAGTTTGATACTTTATTCGATCCAACATTGTGGTAAACTTTGATACTTTATTCGATCCAACATTGTGGTAAAGTTTGATATTTTATTCGATCCAACATTGTGGTAAAGTTTGATATTTTATTCGATCCGAAATTGGGGTAAATTTTGATATTTTATTTGATCCAAAACAGCCGTAAAATTTTATACTTTACAAAATGTGGTTAAGGTAAATTATAGCTATTTCTCTTGCTGTATGATTATCGTTAAGGCAATTTGGTATTTTTCATTGATTATTAACATCGTGATAACTACGTGAGTTGTTGTGTACTTGCCCATACGGTGAATAATCTTGTGACTACTTTTTGTTTTAAATTCAGTATAAAGTGCATTTTGTATGAGATCTTTGCACATACAGCCCACAAAACGGTAAACTTGGCATTTCATTTAAACGACGAACAATTTTCATATTGTTACTGCCAACCACATTCTTGAGAATCACTTAGCGTAAATCGTGAGTGGAATATCAAATTAAATGTGCACCAGTCACATACAGTGTACTTGGATTGTCTATTTCTGCAACCTCCCCGCAGATTTCTTCTGCAGATGTTCAAAAAAACACGTCCTCAAAACAAACAGCCAGGCCATGCAGATGAATGTACATCTGTGTGAAGCACAAAGTAATTTGTTTAGGCTAAGTAGTAAATGAATCAACAAAAAAAAACATGCTTAGAAACGAGTGTGTAACCGCGATGAACTAAGGCAGAGCGCCGAGCTAGTAGAGGCCATTCCAGGTTTAAAACCCTCCAGAAACTGTCAAAGGGTTACCAGATATCAAGTCAGTTAAGTCAGTTGTCAGCCCGTATTGTAGCTAGCCTCTGTATATACTCACGAGCGACATTGTGGGTAGCTATATGGAAATGGAATTATGAAATCTGTAGCCACCCTTTTGGAGAAGGGAATGACCCATGAGCCTGTTTGGGACTTACGAGGCATTCCTTCGACGCACCCTACAAGGACGTCATCAAAACGTTGGTTAAATCCTTTGATGAGCCTGCACGTTAACTTGATTTGAAGTCCACATTCCTCCTCTTCTAGTTGACGCCTGCATGGCTTAAATTCGATGGATCACAGTTGGGATGAACTTTGATTTATACAAAGAGAACGTAGCCCGTACAGAGATGATAAGAAAGATACATTTTCCTGCTGACTTAAAAATACATGGCTTGCAAAAGAAAAGCCAATGAGAACAGGCAGGAAATCGTAGTGGCCTTGCAGGTTTCCTTGGATGAAGAAAATTCACTTTCACTCATTTACTCATTTTATATACAGATATAAACGTCGAGTTGAAATCTGTAGATGAGTGCACCTAAAGCAAAGAATGTGGTCGGGGCCTCGTCGCTAGACTTGAACAATAATCGGGCTCGTCAGGACCAGGCTTTCACGACGGAGATCACGGACATTGGTAAACGTAGCAGCCTATACACGTGTCTCCTTGTCAACAGGTTGCCCGATTATCGTTGATTTAAATTTGTATGAATATTGTCTGCCGTCATTCAGATTTCATGGCAGTCCCATAGCATTAAAGAGTCACGTTTAAAACTAGGGACAATCTCTTTCGCTTGCTTGTCACGTTGTGAATTTCCGACCTGCAAGGCCAGAGTTGTGCGATTCACTAAAACGCAGTGCAGTGGGACTAGTATATGACTAAGCAACTATGAAATTTGTTCACTGTTGTGTCGAATGATTAAGGCTTTGTAAGTCGATAATCGCGGATGAATCGTTATCTTCTTAGAAAAGGGCATACCAGGACAGGACCTTAGAGAATGGTACATAACAGGACCTTAGAGAATGGTACATAATGCTACCCTGCTCAGCATTCGGCTTTTACAGGGCCGATAATAGAAGCTTAACACACAGTGCTACCTACAAGTGGGTCAACCTCAAACTGTAGCAATCACCCTCCTTGCACAGCTGTGTTGCGCAAAGGCCAAGGAAACGGAGATGAGTGCCACCTTTTACATCAAAATGGCGTGGGAGTGCATTTTAAATTCTTAGTGCATATTCTTGATACACGTTGCTATCTTACATGCATTTCAAATTAACTGTGTTTCCACCAAAAGCTCAAAGACTGGTCTACTTTCTTGTGCATGACAGTCTGCTGCATAGCCAATGCCACTAATGACGTCAGGCAGGCCAAGTCAAATACTCATGACTATAATTTGAAAGTCACCCGTGGTTAAATTTGTGACAAATATGAAAGCAGGCTAGTTGACAATCAAAGCCTCTTGCATAATTAATATCTTCATGCATATTCATTGTCGTCAGACATTCCCTAATCCTACTGAAGGTCGAAGGTTCAAAGCCAATCTGTTTAGGAACAAAGGATGTCGTCACGATAAAATAAACAAACTGTTTGCAAGATAATCGTTATAACATCAACACAAACACATGCGATGCTGTGGGAAAGGTATGGCATTAAATCTACAAGGTATCCTTTGGCTCAGAAATTATCCTTGTAGTAAACTTTCAGCGCTTAATGACGTATTTTCAGAGAGTTGTAACGGGTAGAATTTCCCGCCGCAATAGGGGGTAGTGACATTTAACACGAAAATTCGTCCTTGGCAGATACACAAGATTATGAACATACGTTCTTGATAGAGACCACTCGAAATTTAGGTCCGAAACAAAGCAATGTCCCTTGTAAGCATTCCCTTTCGTTTAAACATCTCAATCTTATTTGAGGTCACGAGACAAAAATTGATATATACTATACTATGCTATTCTATATTACACTATACCATACTATACTATATTACATTATACCATATACTATACTATACTATACCATACTATACTATATTACACTATACCATATACTATACTATATTACATTATACCATATACTATACTATACTATATTACACTATACCATATACTATACTATATTACATTATACCATATACTATACTATATTATACTATACTATACCATACTATATTACACTATACCATATACCATACTATATTACACTATACCATATACTATACTATATTACATTATACCATATACTATACTATACAATACTATGATTTTAGGTTGTAATGTAGTGCACACATAAACCCATAAAATTTTAAAGTGCCACTCGAATGATTACAAATAAGGGCTACTAGGCATTAGCGGACTAACAATATCGAATTCGGAGCTCTATGACAAAGTATGCCAAAAAAGCTGTATATATTTTAGTAAAAATACTAAGATGAATTTAAATAGTTTCCCGAAAATCGTCTTTATACTGAATTTGAAATTCATAATGTTTGCTATGCTAAGTGTAATTCTTCATTTTCGCCAATGACCTCAACTGATCTCATTTCTTTATGGACAGTTCCAAAAATAGCTGGTATATAATTTACTGCTATGACGTCAGTGGTGGGGCGTTGCTCTCAACAAGTTAAAATTGATATTCCATGGCTTAATACCAACAATAAAGTCGATTTCAATCAGAAATTATGCTAGTGACTGCTGATACCACTAGTCATTGGGCATTGTTTGGAAATATTACCCGTAAATACCAAATCTACCAGATAAGATACCTTGATTACTATATTGTAATCTCTGGACCTTGCCACTACGACATTGCTCACGGCTGAATAGCCTGGCTGAACATGAGAAACATTTAAAAATTCACATTTGTAAGAAGATGGATGGTATGGTCCTATAAAATTGATATATTTTAGAGATTTTTGGTAATTGATAACATAATAGTTATGGTCCATAGAAAAGTTCCTCTAAATAGATAAACAGTTTCAACATTTAAGCCCAAGTAAAAAAATTCTCGTGAGGTTTTTGGTACATTGAGTTGTGAAAACAGGTGTAAATTGTACTGAATATTAAATTCCTTTAGTGACTGTGAGGGTTTTAGAAATATCTCAAAATAAGAGATAAACGGCAAAGAGTCTCGATTCTGTCGTCCAAGGCCCACAAATGCATATGTACATGGATGCACATATATGCAAGCATGCATACATTTATGAACATGGTATACACACATACCTATAAACTTGTAAATGCATTTGAGTATATATATACACATGTATAAATATAATAAGGTGGTTATTTCTTGAAATTATGTGTGGCCATATAATTTATACACTTAAGATACAATTCTCTGTAACCCTCCAGTCGCTGAACGTCTTACAAAAGATTTTGTACTCCTTAACCAGAAATATAGATAAGTATTTTCTTAAATTATTTCCAACGTTAAAAAATTTGGTTGTCAAAACAGAGCCATGTCTTAGCTCAAACCTTCTATGAAACCTCCTGGTGTACAGACGTAATATAGGACTTACATCGCAGGCTTTCAATGCCCATCATTCTCCCCGTATAATTGTTCTAAGATCATACTTTGAAATATTTTAACATGCACAGCTGTTTTGAGAATGTCTGACAAGTAAGTTTTGTACTATATGGATTAGAGATACACATTCTTTCTCAATAAACAGTTATCTGTATTGAACAAATCCCCAATTTGAAAGAATAATCGATACCTTACTGTTTGAGCTTGTTTCCAATCGGTTTAGGAATTTGGGGCTGTCAAAGATGGGATAGGCTCAATAAAACCTTCGGCACTTGACTTAATTTTTGACAACAATAAGGATCGTCTAAGAGAATGAATAAATATTTTAGTTTTGTAATGATTTCAATAATATTACTGACGATCTGTATGGATATATGTAGAAAACTACAGTCAGATCCGGGAATTGGAGTTTTAAATATTTATGAGCACGTTCGTCACATTTCACTAAAAATTTAATGACTCATCGAAGAGAAATCGCCTACTTTTAATAATAATCCACTCTGATAAGGAATTTTACGAATGAGAAATAATCCTACCTTCCAGCCATCTGGAGCGGTCTTGAAATATGGAAATTTGCCCCTAAAGCGGAAAGAAATCATGACATCATACTTATAAATGATAGTAGTTAATGAAAGTTGTTGTAATTGTTATCGCTTGCTGAATGAGGGAAATGAAGGGGCCACTGGGTGTGTACAGGTAATAAGATTATGCCCCGAATTATGATTAGAAATATTTTAGAATAAAGGCACTACAGTGAAAGACCTCAATTCCCTATGGATTTTGTAGGAAAGTAAATATGGAAGACAACATTATGTTTATGTTAACATAAATATAAATTTATATATATTGCATAAATGGTGCTGTCTCCACCAGCATAAAGTGCTCTATGTA
>JANTCA010000346.1:0-12757 GCA_024741275.1 Chironex yamaguchii
ACACTTAGATGAAAGGACGATCTAGCTGTGCCAATTATCCGAAAATTCTCGTCCTTATACATTTTGGCGCATTTTGATAGGCAATGTTTCTATCCACATAGAAGCACAGATTTTAAATGCTGTAGTGAAGTGTTTCTCTGCTGTCCATCCCAGAATTGTTTTGGGATTGTGGATTGTGCACTTACCGCCCAAAAAACTTAGTTGTATATGAATTTCTGTGCCGATGCGAAACTCGGTATGTTGGTCGCACGTAACAAAGATTGCGTGGCGGGCTTAAACTACATGTCCCAGCCAGTGTATGCCAAGTATCTATTCTTCTTAGAGAGCAGCCATCTCGCGCATGCGAAGCTAATATGACTGTGAAAACATGCGATTCTGCCATAGGCCAACATTTGCTAGAAAATTCAGAATGCGCCAAAATGTATAAGGACGTGAATTTTCGGATGATTGGGACAGCTAGATCGTCCTTTCATCTAAGTGTATTGGAGTCTGTCTACATTAAAACAAGAAAACCAGTACTCTGTAGGCAAAAAGAGTTCATTTGTTCACTTGTACTCTTCCAATGATGTTATGTTTCTTCATTTTCTCTTTCTTTGTTTCCTTTCTTGTTTATGATTGGCTAGTTTTGCTACATGTTTTGTATAGATAAGCTGCCCTACAAATATACTTTTCTTTCTGACGATTCATACTCTGAAAAGTGTCAGACGATAAAAGCTTTTAAGTATGAATTTGGAGCAATGTCGCAAATTTTCAAGACAGCTATATTTTTATGCACAGATCTGTACGTTTCATTTTCTAAATACGTTTTTATAGTTTATTCAAATTATAAAGTAACACAATGTACTCACAAAGAGTGTCCTCTTTCATTAAAAGTGCACGCTTACATTTGTGTTTATTTTTGAAGAATCATAGACGTTGATCAGAATTTTCCTTTGCTAACCCTTTCTTCTCTACACATAGATTGAGTGTCACGTTTACCTATATTATCTTTGAACTGTACAGCGGCTGAACTTAGAACTGTTTTTCTTGTAGTTGAGTAATGCATCCATTTTGTCTAGTGTTGGCCTACTGCACTAAAGTTCTACTCTATACGGTACTGTCCAACCCTTCATCCTCCTTCTTAAAAGTCTTTAAAGTGTCTCCTGGAGTGTCTCTCGTATACACGTAAGAGTAAGGATCAAAGTGCTTAATCGAGTGTAACATGTTCTATCACTGCACAAAATGTTTGTAAATAGTAATAGTTGCATTCTGGTATCTGAGAAACACCCGATAGGCTGTCTTTGGAGTAAATGCATACTGACAACCATGAATAGATGAGCAAGAGGAATGTGAATAAAGAGTGCTTTTGTTATTGACATCTCTCTTCTCCCCTTTCTATTGTATAGATCCAGCTTGAATATTTTTGTAGCAGTGTGTTGCACTAATAGACCGCAGGATGATCGAAAAGC
This sequence comes from Chironex yamaguchii, assembly GCA_024741275.1. Classification (NCBI taxonomy): domain Eukaryota; kingdom Metazoa; phylum Cnidaria; class Cubozoa; order Chirodropida; family Chirodropidae; genus Chironex; species Chironex yamaguchii. The sequence goes on from JANTCA010000346.1 coordinate 1,449, forward strand.
TCTGCAAATTGATTTTTGTGGTGCACCTCTTAGATCTAAGTGAAAATTTACCACAATCAGGTTTTCCATGCAGCTGATTTCAAATATGAAAAGTTCCCAAACATATGATCTACAGTGTTTGAACATCAGCAGAGGAGGGAGTCAGGTTCATATCCAAATCCTTTCTCAAAGGACTTCTCATGAAATGTGTAATGCTCACTAAATCTAACTAAGACTTGCTTCAAGTATGCTGTTTATGGTTCTTCTGATGTTTAAATGGCTCCTAATTACACCTCTTCCCCCCTCTCCCCCCCCCCCCAAAAAAATAAATAAATTAGGGTAACCGTGTAGTTACTCCCTGGGAATTCATTTGAACAGTATGTTACGAATTTGAGGATTCTTTCACTGCACATTTCTAATTAATCACACTGTCCTGCTAAGGTGGAGAGATGCTTGATTGGCTGAAGCTACTAAATAGAAATAGAATGGAAGGTTTACATGGCGAGTTTTGTAAGGATATTTAAGTCATCTTCGTCCGAGCCTTTGCAATCGGTTTCACTTCCAGTCTCCCTTCCTTGAGAGTTACTGCTGGGTTGATTACGACAGGAATGACACTTGCAAAATATCAGAGCATGATAGCTCCGCTTTTTTACAAGAGCAACCATCCGAGCTGCATCCCTTCTTGCAACCACAATGGATAAACGGAAGTGAACTGTCTGGAGCTGCGATCCATCCAGCCATCTAATTATTACATTTCCATCCTTATCTTCCTCCCATCCATGTCCGATGAACGATGCTACTTCAATAATAGGATCAAATAAGTGCAGGCATATGAAGGCGTGGATTAACACCTTTGTATATGCAATTTCAGCCCATCTTTATTTGGCGGCAAAGACGCTTCTCCTAGTCTCCAAGCTTTAAACAGGCTATATAGTAATGCATTGACGGAAACCTGACTTGTATCGCCATACATCGCACAGGCAAATGCTTGAAGCCCCTTGCTGACTTTTTTAGAGTGTGCCATGACTTGCCCAAACTGGCAAAATACATCCAAGTATTTTTTTCAAGGTTTTTAGCACGTGGACTTTCCCTTTTGCATAAAAACTGCTCGTAGTTATACAACCTTAAAAATAACGAGAATAGTTTATACAATAACCGTTTCATAGGCTTCCAAAGCAACAAAGAAAGAAGTATCACGGTATCTTCCTTGAATTTTTATGTATGATGAGGTAGAATAATTCATATTTCTTTGTGTAAGAATGAGGTAACGGAAAAAAATAATCAGTATGCAAGAGGTAAATAAAAGTTAAAGAATTTGAAATCACATTAATTGAAGTCCCACAATTCAGCAAAACAATTGTGCAGCTGATCATATATCGCCACAGAAAGTAACTTGATGGTTGATTTTGGAAAGGAAGGTTCGGGTATCGATATATTTAACGAGGTATTGTAAAAACAACCAGAAAAGTATTTCTTACCTGTAAATGCATGTAACCCTATGAGCACTGAACACCATATTGTGCCCCACTGTTTTGCTATCTTATCAACTCCAATCATTCTTTTACTATTTTGGACGCCTGTTGCCAAGAAGAACTTTGAATAAATCTTGTTTTATGCGGCACGCATAATAACGAACACATCAGCATCCGGACTTTTGATTATAACATGATGATAAGCACAACTTGCATGAGCTGCATGTAGCAAAACCCTGGTGTCAGCGTCTTCTTGGTTTGACTGCAATTCGTCTATAGTTGTGACAGAAACTAGACCGTTTGTTGGACAATCGATGGCACTGATCTTTATGCGACACAAAAACCTCAATTCCATGAAACTTCTCACACGCGCATCAACGCCAGAAGTTGACAATAAACGCAATTAGTTCTTTTTTGTTTTTCCCAACTTACATCTATTTAAAATGCTTTGACAATATCTTGTGTAACATGGGAGAAATAATTGGCAGGAACAAATTCATGAAATCAATCAAATTGAATGCCAACATAACATTTTACTTTGTACGTAATGTAGGATGTACTTTTCTTGCACAAAAGGCGTACAGGAGGGAAAACATATTTGTTCCTTCGCTCAGTTGAAGTTAATAGGCCTGCCAAACGTGGTGCAGTGTTCATTGTAGTTCTTCTTTTCTGAGGACTTAGAGCTTTTAACTCATCAACTTTACGTTCTGCAGTTTTCTCTTTTCTCTTTACTGCTCTCTCGAGCTTTGAACCTTTTATCTGTGAACTTTCTGTAGCAAATATAATGCAAACGGGATTGTTGAACAACCGGAGAATGTAAATCCAGACCTTCTGGTATGCTATCAAACATTTTTGGAGCAATTTCGTTGGCGTCGCCGTTAACATTTACCCGTTCCTTTCTTTTTTGTAAAATCCTGGTGTATGTACACGCAGTAAATCTCGAAAGGTCCTCCTCAACACCTTCGTAACGAGTGACGCAAGTTGGGGAACGTCACTGAAGATCCGCCATCTTTGATAAAACACTATCTGTAGCTATGGTTACAGCTCGCTACCATTTTATGCGAGTTCACTTTCGTAAATATGACGTAAAAATGGTCGAAAATGGCTTAAAACGTGGGAACATTTTTTATTTAAACACACAAGTTCTATTGATGATGGAAAGATTAGATAGATCGAAAGGGTGCACCACAAAAGTGAAGAAAAAAATTGACTCATCTTATGGCCTAATATTTAGTAAAATCATAAGGCCATACCATATTCTCGACTAATTGGAATCCTGGCATATATCAATTAGTACCACATTTCCATTTCACAGAGAGGCCATTCTATGAATTCAAGGAATGTTTATAGTGTTCATCGAGGAATTGGGCCTACCCATTTTTTCATGTTATTTAAGTACATTTGTACTACGCTCTGTGCTTCACAATTTATCGTTCTTCAAGCACTTCCAAGACATGACCAATGACTGTAACTATTACTTTAATATTATAATTGGTATTTCAAGTTGTGCTCGGAAATCGATAATTAGCATGAAAAGTCTTTTCTTACCAAAGTCTACTTCCTCTCCACTTCATTAGTATCTTTGATGTTATACGAGTATATCCGATGTATTTCCATGACCAAATCAGTAAAACGTACATGACACTATCTTCAACCTAAGCCTAAAATAAACTGAGGGTCTTTTAAAAGTCAATTTGTAAGTTTTCATCGCATTTGGCTTGCCATTGCTTAAGCTGCCGTACTCAAATTTCAATATAGCAGGATACTTCTTGTTTAACACCAGAAGACCTTCTATTCTGGGATACCATTGTGTATGGCATAGTTTTGGTGCTTGTCTTCTAAAGCCTTGGTTTCTTGAATAATTTTCTGAGAATTGTGGTCTGTGATATTTGGAACAACATTTTCGTCATGATTAACACGACATGACAAGCATCATTATCGTCACCGCAGTCATTATCATCATCATCGTCATCGTCGTCGTCGGCGTCATCTGTCTTAGTTTTTGATTGTACGTTTAGCAATTTTAAACTAAAGCAGCTGTTATGTCTTTCAGCACTTCCTTTTATTGGCCGGAGCTCCCGAAAGTTGTTTCGTTCCTAGTGTTGCCTTATTAACAGCAAGCACATGGTAAAGATCATAAATTGCTTTTGTGTAATGGTTTAAAACTTTCCCGGGCATTTCTATTTGCAGAGAATATACTACAAATGAACTTTTAAAGCCAACTCTTACCAATCCAAGCAGATTTCGAGCTTTGACAAATTTCCGGTTGACAATTTTGCCCACTTTCCTCTTCATATATGAAGACCTGCCTTTACAAAGCAGATACAGACATCCGCTAGATCCCTTACGAGAGAAAGGAGTTAAATATTGAAATCTTCTCAGGTAAACAAAAGCAAAAATACCTACTTTCAGGCACTGGGGAAAGCCATTGGCATTTGCATAGAGAAGGTGTGAAGTCCATACTAAAGTTGAAGGACTAGAGCTGCTTGCCATCATCATTATCAGCCTGCTGAATCCTACTGCAGGGCAAAGGCCTCCCCTGCATTCTGCTACTGTTGTCTGTCCTTCGCTGTCCTCCTTCATTTGGTGTTCTGCTTTTTGATCTTGTCTATCCATCGTTTGCGTTGTCTCCCTCGTTTTCTCATGTCTTCTCTTGGGCACCAGTTTGTAATTTTCTGTGTGACCATTAGTTAGTCTCACCACATGACCGGTCCATCACCATTTGATTTTTTTTCTTTCTACTACCACATCCACATCACTTTAGTTCTTTATTGTATCCACGTATTTCTCTTCTTGTTGACTAGTGTTCTAACAAGAATTTTTCGTTCCTTTGGCCTCTGTGTTGTCCTTTATTGCTGTGCTTGTGTTTTTGTTAATTCCCGTATTTCTGTAGCTTAAGCCATTGCTGGAAGGATGCATTGTTTTACGTTTCAGGTAGAGTGGTGTGGATTTGTCCTCTAATTTGTTGGCTAGATTATTAAAACCCACCCATCCTGCTCCTTCTTTCTCAATATTATGACTTTCTTCTAGCTGGTGTCCAAGATAATCGTATTTCTTTACTTGCTCTGTTATGCTGTTGTTCACATTGACTTCATGAGTAGGATAAAAGTTGTTCAATATAACCTTTGTTTTGCTCATATTCATTTTTAATCCTACTGCCTCACTTTCTCTTTCCAGTCCTTGCAGCATTCCTTCTAGTGTAGATGCATCCGTGGCAATCATTGCAAATCACAGCTGCGTAAGATGACTGCAGTCTATTACTATACCATCATTAGACGGGAACTTGGGAAACATTTACTCCAAGAATGCAGTAAAGAGTTTTGGTGATGCTGTTTCCCCTTGCCTTAGTCTTCTCTTTATGTCAGCTTTGTTAGACGTTTCAAGTAACTAGATGGAAAATGTTGCTTTATCATATATGTTGCTCAGAAGCTGCTAGTAAGACTTTGTTGTGCCCTGATGTGCTAAAGCATTTATGACAGCCTGTGTTTCCACACTGTCGAAAGCTTTTTCCTAGTCCACAAAACAATGCACAGTGGTTGTTGGTACTCTTTTGCCTTATCGAACAGCTGTCTAATGGAGTGATATGATCAATGGTGTAGTAATGACTTCTAAAGCCTGCTTGCTTAACTGGCTGCTCACTTCGTAGTCGCTTTATAAGTCTACTGATGATGATCTTTGTAAAATTTCTGTACTACAGTGACGTCAAGCTTTTTGGCCTATAGTTTTTCAGGTTAGCTTTTCTTGCCACCCTTTTTAAAGAGGAGTGGTAATGTGGCATCAACCCATTGACCGAGTATTGACAATTCCTTTTGGCATTTGTTGAAGAGTTTTGTTAAGATCTCAACTGTGGGGCCTTCTCCAAACTTCAGCATTTCAGTCAAAATTCCATCTGATCCTGGAGACTTGTTGTTTTTCATTTTCAGTATCTCGCTACACTTGAGTAGAACTCCTGATAATATTCCTCAGTTCGCTTGATTATTCTTGTTCTGTCTGTGATGACTGTTCCACTTCTTTCTTTTAGAGTGAAGATTTGTTGTTTTCTCTTGTTCGGATGTTGTTTAGCTTGTTTAATGCCTTTCTTGTTTCTGATGATCTTAACGGTGACTTGGGTAAACCTGCTTTGTTTTGTTGCAGTTGCAGCTTCATTGAGCTCCTTATACCTCTGTCCAATCAAAAGGACTCGAAAACTACAATACAAATGTAAAATGTATTCAGAGGTTTGTGTTTCCATTGCTTTTAGAACCAACATGTCAATTTGTGTTTGTCAGAATTCCCTGCGCCAAATCGTTAAAGAAGACCGAAGGCCATACGTTCCTCCTTCTTAAGCAAACGAAACAAAATACTATATATCTACAGAATAAAACAGTCAATTATAGCTAAGACAGTTTGCAGACCTTTAAATGGAATATTGCTACTACTTAAGTTTCAGCTACAAAAAGTTTACATTCCCATTCGAGCATTAAAACACGTTTTGGATCAAGTTTGTTTTGGCGATCGTCTTTGGGTCTGTGCTGTCTGCCAAAAATAATCAAAGATTGTCAACCGTGACCGATCCCTTCTCCAAGATTTCAGGACTGAATTCTTTGACAGAGGATCTTAAAAAAAATCTTTTTAGTACTTCTTAATTTCTTTTTCCAAAACATTTATATCTGCAACGTTGCATTTTATTAAAGCTTTAGGATACAGAAAATTGAAAAGACGTGCTGCAAAACGTTTCCTTTTAAATCTAATTTGTAAGGGTATTAAAGAAGTATCCACTATTCATGTTGCATTCTATGTAACCTTTGCTGAACATATCCAAAGTGAAGTATATGTTTTCCTCAAGTACTGGCGGAAAGTTTTTTGTCTTCAACGAAACAGTGGTCAATATTTATCACTCATAAAATGTGCATGCCTTTCTATCGTAGTTGTTGAGATCTATTATATTCGAGAGCGTATTTGGTCGAGCCATCCTTTTCATAATTCCGTGGATACCTGAACTTGCTATCGAAAGGATGACTTTGTATGTAGCAAATCATGAGTAAGACCACATAAATACCACAGGAGTAACGTTCTCGGAAATCGTATCTTTTACGTCTGCTACATTCGTCAACTAGCTTCTAATAGCTAGAATCTTCTCACACAATATACATTAATAGTCTTTCAGACGTATTTTGTCGAGTTGCACTTCTGTCGGTCGTGTTATGTTTGTTTACCGACAATTTGCGGCGTGTTAGCACATTGTATAACTTTAAAAATATACATTATGCCCTTCAAGAATCACTTCTGTATTCAACTTGTATACGCAGAGGCCTGGTGGGCTGAAGGCAGGGAGGGCCATGGTACCCCCTGGTTTAAAAGTCGTCAGCTTTTCTGAAGTTTCAAAGTTTCGTCGGACAATTTAGCTGTCGGTGAAAATAGAGAACGTGAAACATGTTCCGGCGAAAAGATAAATTGTTTGGCTTTGACGTTCTCTAAAATTGTAAACTAAATTATATACCTTATTAGTCCTGTGGATCTTCTATACCCACTAAAAGTTCTTTTTGGTACACTGGAGATCCTTCATATTTTCTTTTTGACATCTAGAAAGCAAAGTGACATTCTGCAAGCTGTCCAGAAAGAAGCCGGCATAGAAAAGGTGCATAGGCCCCAGAGAGTCTCAACAACACGATGGTGGTCACATCAGAAAGCTCTACAGACTGTCTTCTTTGCTCAATCTGGCAAGCTGTATGATTGCTTTAGAATGCATTTGAGCACTGCTTAACACCTGAGCATAGCAAACAAACAGTTACTGATGTAGAAACCTTACTGCAAAAAATATCTTGCTTTGATATGATTGTAATGGCTCATCTATTTCACAAGATATTCGCATCCTTGATCCTGCATCCTTGTATCTACAGTCTGAAAAGATTGACTTTCAAACAGCAATAAGACTGGTTGAGATAGCGCAATCACAGCTAGTCAAACGTCGAGACAAATTTCAAAATGTTTGAAAGAATTTTGTGCAGCTCATGAATTAGAAAGAATGTGATTTCGAAGAGAGAATACTTAAAAAGAAAAAGAAGATGCCGGTGAAGTTTGCAGTGATGAATTGGAGGGAAATGCTCAAAGTCGATGCAGAGAAGAAACCTTTATCTTCGCGATTGACACAGCAGTATTGTTTATTAGAAGGCGCTTTACATCACGTAAAGAAAATTTAGCTGATTTTGCATTGCTGGATCCGGAGAGATTTGAAGACATAATAAGTAATAAAGATTTGCCTTCAAATGCTTTCAACAAATTCTTCGATGAATGGAAACTAAGAGTGGAATACAATTTTTTTACAGAGAGCTACTGGAGGATCAAAGAAGCAGGAAGTAAAGCACAAACTAAAGACCTAACATGGTCAGAAAATGCAGGTATCAAATGAAAAAATTTCGTTACCGTGCTGCAACTTCTTTCAGAATATAACTTGCAAACAGCATATAAAAATCTCTATAGTCTTTACAAAATACTTGTAGCATTACCTATTGCATCAACAAAGTGCAAGCGCTCATTCTCAAAGCTGAAGATAGTTAAAGACAGGTTGCAATCATCTATGGGTCAGCCTCGTCAATGTGCACTGATGCTCACTAGCATTGAGCGTAAACTGTTGTTTTGTGTTGATTACGAGGCAGTTATTGATGCATTTGCAACATCAGCTCTCTTGAGAAAGCTACTTATGTTTTAAAAACGAAGCATTAAATCGAAAGAAATTCCCAGGCTTATATAAATTTATTTTATTTTTTGCCTCCTAATTTTTTAAAATTCGAAAGATGACGGAGAAGTCACGTGCCAAACATATCTACTATTTAATGAGCCAAGATAACCCTTATCAAAAAGTGGACGCTTTCGGAAAATCTCAGAGCTTGGCCCCCATTGTTCTATAGGCGCTACGACGCCCCTGTGTATACGTAACGAAGTGCTGTAAGGCCTAGTACAGTTTGTTTTTCATCTGAATGCAACAAAACATCAGGAAAAAACACAAAATGTAAAATTACATTTTGGATAGCTTGATATGAGATACAACAAAATGATTGTTAAAATGACAGATAAAACTTGAACAAGTCTGACAATTATCTAAATTTAATCGCAAATGTATCAGTAAGGAACTATAAGTAGCATTCCAGTAAGCGAGAAGATTTAAAAGAAGATGCCAGTCATGCATCACTTTAATTTGCACAGTGTTTTCAATAAAGAAACAATTCGCCTTGAAAATTTGCGACATTGCGCTAAAATCATACTTAAAAGTTTTTCTCCTCAGAGTATGAAACGTCAAAAAGGTAAGTATATGTATATGGCAACCTATTTCTACGAAACATGTAGCAAAACTAGCCAATCCTAGACAAGAATGGAAACAAAGAAAGAGGAAATAAAGAAACAAAATATTATTGGAAGAGTCCAAGTGAAAAAACGAACTCTTTCTGTCTACAGAGTACTTTTTTTCTTTTTAATGTAGACAGACTCCAATACACGTAGATGAAAGGACGATCTAGCTGTGCCAATTATCCGAAATTCTCTTCCTTATACATTTTGGCGCATTCTGAATTTTCTAGTAATCCTGGCCTATTGGATGTTAATGTAATCATTTTTGCTTTGCAAGCGCGAGGTAGCTGTTCTCTAGGAGAAGTTGATGCTTGTCGTTCACTGACTGGAACATGTTGTTAGATCCTGTCATCCAATCTGTGAGAAGTGCGACCTACATACCGAGCTTCACATCGGAACAAAAATGCATATACTACTAAGCTTTTTGGTGTGGTAGGTAAACAATCCTTATGAATGGATGGCATGATCTTCCTAGTCGTAAAAACAATTCTTGGATTTACAGCAGAGAAACACTTAACTACAGCTTTTTTAATCTGTGTTTCTATGCGAATAGAAACATTACCTAGCCAAGGAAGTTTTAGGTATACAGGCCCAAAAGACTTTTCGGTTTCAAAATGAGTGATCTTTTCTCCAATAATTCTAGAAACAACATCGTGTGGATACTCATTTTCAAGGAGAATAGATTTTATTTTCCCTAGTTCCGAATTTAATTTAGATTGTGAACGGATATAAAGTGCTCTATGGGCAAGTGTTCTGATGAGGTTGATTTTCCTCTTTTATGGACAAAAAGAATCCCAACGAATGTACTGAGTCTTGTTCTTTTTCGACCGTAAATAAAAGAGCTGGATGTAACTGGTTAAGTTTTTTGAAAAGTATGTCCCATTCCAGCTCTGTTTTAAAGATGGCAAAGTTTTCATCAACATAGAGAAAATAAACAGACAACTTTTGGTTGTTTTCTTTTACAATACGCTCCTCGTAAAAGCCGACAAAAATATTTGCCAATGCTGGACCCAAGGGGCTACCCATTGCCACCCCGTCCTTTCGTCGATACATTGTATTGTTAAAACTGAATTCGACACCTCTAGTGGCATATTTCATTAACTCAACAAAGATCTCTTCTGGGACGGGGGGCTGTTCAACCTTTCCCCTCTACAAAGCATCGGCACATATTTTGATCGTTTCATCAAGGGGTATATTAGTCAAAAGCCTTGTTATGTCAAAAGAACACATAACCGCCTCACGGGAATCAATTTTGAGATTTTGAACAAATTTTGCAAAGGTGAAGGAATCTTTGATACAGGTTTTGCTGTAGATTTTTAACACTGGTTCTAAAAGGTTAAAAACGTTTCTAACCAATTTGTAATGAGCAGAACCAATCATGGATAAAATTGGCTGAAGTGGAGTATTGTTCTTGTGTGTTTTAGGTAAACCATACATACGCGGACTTTGAGAACCTGTAGGACGAATCTGATAGTAAATTTCACGACTTAACCCACTTTTGTTAAAAATCTCTAGTACCCTACGTTGTAATTTAGGTTGAATTTTCGTTTTTTCACTTGAACTCTTCCAATAATGTTTTGTTTCTTCATTTTCCTTTTTTTTTGTTTCCTTTCTTGTTTACGATTGGCTAGTTTTGCTACATATTTCGTATAAATAGGTTGCCATATACATATACCTTCCATATTACTTCAGAAACGATATTTTAGGATTGATGATAAATGGCCAGATTAGCTGGAATCCCTCTTTGGCTTAAGAGGCGTTCTTCTTGGCGGGAAAGTATGCTAAGAATATAAGTATATGTGTAAACTGGAGGATTGACGCATTAATTAGTTGTACTCACCATTCTTTGCCCATCCAACAGTGTGACTCATGCCACTGCGAGAATACTATGCTAGTTCAGACAGCCCAATAACCAAGTAGATGTCAAACCCAAAAAAGGGAAGATTTTGATGGATGGGAAACTCTTCCTATCACTTTGTCAAGAGATAGGCTTGAGTGCCTACAAACAATTGAAGAGAGTTAATGACAATAGCTTTTACTGGGAAGTCGGCCTTGGCAATTGAATAGAAACACTGTGCTGAGAGAGGGACACTATAGAGCAGTGATGCTCTACTAATTTCCCGTAATGGATAACAACAAAGTAAAAGATAAAATGTCCCTATGAGAATAAGACATGCCATTGTTAAGAGAATAGTATTCTCGCTGGAGAGCATACGTCCGTTGCTAAAGGGAGCCAAAAATCCTCTGTAGTGAGAGGTAACCGTCGAGTTTGCTTGCTACAGTGGAGTAGATGGTTCTGAGATATTGTAAGACGTTCGTGGGCACTTTTGGCGGTGCAAAGGGGACCCAATCCGAGCGTAATCCCCCATTGTAGTAAGAAGTAATTGTCGAGTTTGCTTACTACAGTGGGGTAGAAAGGTAGAATGGATGAAAAAAATTTAAAAAATGACATATAAATGACAATGAGGAAAGAAACTAATCCCCCATTGCAGTAAGAAGTAACCGTTGAGTTTGCTTGCTGCTCTGGGAGGCAAT
>JANTCA010000347.1:0-12755 GCA_024741275.1 Chironex yamaguchii
GAAAAAAGCTTTTAAGTATGATTTTAGCGCAATGTCGCAAATTTTCAAGGCGATTCTCAAGTTTTGTACCACAAAAAAGATTGTTCAAGTTATGGGTGTCTAGAAGCTTCTAGCAAGTGTTATGTATATCTAGAACTTTCTAGAAACCTTTCCTATGCTACAGGAACAATTCTGATGCAGTATTTACATGAAGCTTTCCAGAAAGTTTCGCTTGATTTTACTTTGTTCTAAAAGTTTCTAGAATATTCTACTGTGTTCTGTAGCACTATGTACTGTTCTGGAAAGTTCTACTAGTTTCTAGATGGACTTCTCAAGCTTATATAAGCAGTTACTTTCCAGAAATTTGATTACTTTGGTTTAAGGTGAATGTGATAAAGCTTTTATGGAATATAGGCTCAGAGAAATATCTCAAACTGTAAAGAGATTTCTTTGTTAGAGGACGTACTTCTGGAATTTGTATATCACAGCCTAGTAGTTGCATTTCTCCATCTAGCTCACTTATACTCTCTACTCGCCATTAAAAAACTTTATTAACCCTATCTGCATTTTGAGGGCTACAGTGTTAAAGAAACGACATATTTAGATTTACAACTAACATCATATCACTGGGAAAGGCACTTCGGAACTTGAACCCGCTCGCTCATGGTCGGCCAGTCCACTCCATTAGAGGTTCATGAAACCACAATTCTGCAGTTTTGTCAAACGAAAGTTCGAATCGGGCCAACGAATGGTCTAGCTTTTCATGATGGTGGCATAAACCATTAGTGATAATTTCACCCAATGGTCGTGTCATTGGGAATATAAAAAGTTCTAGCGAATTCTCTTATCTCACCTTCCCGCATCTCTCTTAACTCTTTGGTAATTGTTTCTGACACGTCTTAGAAGTCGAGTTAAATACGACGCCGGCAAATGCCGTTTTGCTCTACGATGTCCATTCGGACCTAGAGTCACTATATTTCTTGTGCTTGACTTTTCATTAATTATCATATAGTTTCTTTTGTAATAGCCCCAATCTTGCAAAGTAACATCATCTTTAATTTCTGCATATGGATCTCTTTTGGTGTTATTGACATTGGTAGATCTCTCTGTGCCTTGATAACCATGAACATTTCCACTTGTTTTGATTACGGTCTCAATTTCCTGCTCTGGTCTGGGATTATTACTGTCTGTACCTCTGGTGGTATCAATATTGTGAGGGGTATACGTTGCGACCTCGGAAGCGTCTTTCTCGTGGTATGAATCTGGTTTATCTTGATCGTTCGCATAAGAGTCAATAGGCTGACTTGATGTCATCGTTGGGTTCATTTGCTGAGCATTCAAAGTGTTATCAGTTCCTTGATCATCTTCTTCTCCTGAGTGTTCGGAATTCACGGCTAAATCAGATACAAGTCTGCTTTCAGCAGGGTTAATTTCTGACCTTCCGAACATATCATCAGAATCAGAATTAGATTGAGCATTATACCGCTCGTCAGCTAATCGTCTTGAGCTGTAAGGTGCAGCTCTTTCTGCCGGTTCAAAACGTTCGTCTGAATGTTCGTCCCCATTATCTTCACGACTAAAACTTCCACGATCACCAAGTTCACGATGACCTATATGTGCTCTTAAATCATCACCCTCATCGCTGATACGTGCTTCCTCATTTGGTTTGGTAGGCACTTCCTCTTCCTTTAAGATAATAATGTGAGGAAGACGCAAGCGATGATGGCGTCGATGATGCTTGCGATGGTGTCGGTGTCCATGACGATATCGTGTAGGATCGATGCTTTCGTTCATGAAATCTTCACCAATTCCAGAAGCAACTTGCACGACAGGGCCATTATCAGCTGGATAGATCTTTTCTAGAATACAAAGAGTAATTAATCCGTGAGTAAGTTAAACTCTCCTCAGAATACTTCCAATGAGTCAGGCAAATTTGAAAAGTTTCATTGTAAATGAAGTCACGTTTTCATAAGATGGAGTAAGGGCGCCCCTTTGAGGTTGAGAGGCCATGCTGTAAAGCAGCCAACAATTTCAAGCACCATTACAGATGATTGGTGGTTACGACAACAGACTTTGAGGCAAGGAAAGCAGTGGCTTGGTCAAAATGCTAACAAATGGTCTAAAATACGGTCGAATATTGGAAGGGACATCAAGAAAAGGGTTTTTGTGTTTTTCATAAATGCCTTACTTCTATATAAGGCAGACACTTAACAGAAACAAGTCACTGCAACTGGTTCATAAACAGGCGTGACACAAGGATATGGAAGATAGTACTTAATGTTTTCTGGAAGATTAAGGAGACAAAGACCACTGTCATATTACCTACAGTGGCCGAAGTGCCTGGACATTGTACTGAGCATCCGAGTTAATTTGATCGTACTCATTGCGGACATTGTACTGGGAAGTGGCATCCGAGTTAATTTGATCGTACTCATTGCGGACATTGTACTGGGAAGTGGCATCCGAGTTAATTTGATCGTGCTGATTGCGGTGAGGAAAGAATGTTTTTTGGAAACACAGGCAACCATATCGACAGATACCGCGCTGAGAACACCGCGCTGGAGTCCACAGACCAACTGAAGAGTACAACGAAGGGTAAGAATATCAAGATTTGGAGAGAGAAGGAGCTCGGGAAATGCGAGCGAAGCAAGTTGTAAAGACCGGTAGCCTACGGATCGCGAGGCGAAATTTTCCTCACCACTTGTTTTGACAATGTTTTCTAGGAAATCAGTTTTCAGTGTGACCTAAGGTTATTCTTCCCTTTTCTTTACAGCTCTCGTCGAACTACTGACTTCTAGTTCCTTCACGTTTATTCTTAACTTATAATGGATCAAAATTTGATATACAATTTGTACCATGTTAGAATTCTAGGATGCAAGGAATACAGAACTGTTCTGCGAGCGAAGACAATTGAACTGATGTGGTCCCTTTCTAAGAAATTGGCTCTTCCTAAAAAGCCCTGACACATTTGTTGCATAAATTGGTCATGTGTTTTTCGATACTATAGAATTATCTCAACTATTGGATACTTCGACCTGCCAAAAAAACCCTCCGAAATTTTAGCCTTCGTTTCCTTAAGGTTGCTGACAGATGCAATTTCCTAAAGGTTGCTGACAGATGCAATTTCCTAAAGGTTGCTGACAGATGCAATTTCCTAAAGGTTGCTGACAGATGCAATAAAGTTTGTCATCATACATAAAGAAAGCGTATACAATAAAAGGCAAATAGAATGGTTACTTGTAAAGTCGTCGACGTCGCCTTCAGGTGGCCTCTCTAGCTCTGACGGTGTAGTGGCTGACTCAAAATCACTAACACCAGCTGTATCAATGACACGTCCTCCTCCATGGCTATATTCTGTTTCATATCTCGGCATTATTTTCTTTCTCCTCTGGCCTTCCTCAAGGAAATGTGTCATATGTCTGCCATCTTGGTCCACATTTCTTGCTGATTCACGAGCAAATCCCTCTATCCTGTGACCAATCTCACGAGAAGGAGCGTCATACTCCCCGAAGACTTCAATAGGACGTTGATTGTGAACACTCAAATACGTATTATGATAATCATCACCATGCCGACGTGCATCAAAGTATTCTTCTACGTCACCACTACTTCCAGGCTGCTCCTCATCACTATGTACTGTGTCATCAGTAAATCGATCAAAGATATCCCCCGAGCCCTCCCTTGAGGGCCCATCTGTTTCCTCCTGATCTTCAATTGGAGGATGGTATTGTCGCACGTCTGGTCGAGCGTCCTGCGTATGCATTTCTTCGATGGTTCGATGCTCAACGACCGGATACACATTGCGTACTCTGTAATCTGAATGGTGAATGTGATAGACTGGTTTCACTATGGTGTGTGCAGGGTGCAGAACGACATTCAGTTCTCCCCCGGAAAAATCGAAATTTGCACCCTCAGGGGTTGCATTTATTTTCATCCTGCCCATATGATGTGATATCTGAAAGAAAAGGGAAAATGGAGAATCAAAGTAAATAAAACCGGAGTTGTTACGGCAATAAAAATCAATACATAGAAAACTTTAACGTGTGTTTAAGGCGTGGTAACAACCACTGCATCCAACTAAGTTAAGGGTCTAGACACATTAATATACAAACAGAGAAGACCATGAATTTCACGGACCTCAGTTCTTGCCAAATAAACGTTACCCTCTCCGCAAGACCTGATAAAAACCATTTCTGCAAAACGCAAATCCATGTTCTTCCCCATTAACTTTGTTGAACTGTATAACTCATCACGAGGTCAATGACAAGTATTAAATGAAGAGCCACACGAGAGGAAACGACATCACAACAAAACATAAAATCCAGGATTGACGGCATGTCACAGCAAAAATCACTCCAGGTGATCCAGGTGCGGCATTTTTTTGAACTGAAAACTGGTTGCATACCTATTGTGAGCTCGTCATCCTAGAAATCACGCCATGACTTAGGCTTCTTTAGGGTAAACATGAAATACAATTAATTACGATTTGTGCACTCTAAAATGACGAACATTCTTAAAAAATAAAATATTAGCAAGTTTTTTAGTATTGAATTGGTTATCGCCTCAGTTACCCAGATGAAGGTGAACTTGAAGCTTGGGTTCAGGTCACAAGAATTAACTACAATTATCTTGCGCGATGTACGAGCCTCGCGCAATACTTAGCCATTCCCATTACAAGACGGATAGCGACTACTGTTGCTTACAGTAAACGTTATTCTATTGTTCCGAGCAAATTCGAAATGCGATTACGCAAGTCGTCAACAGCGGCACAATAAAAGCATTATTAGACGCATAGTATCATAAGCTGTTGTGTGGTGGCCATTGGTCTGCCAATGTTGTGAGAGACAGACTCTGATTATGAACGAGAATTGAATACAAATTAAGAATAAGACCATCTTATTGTTAAATAACGCATGCCAACATCAGAACCTAACCAGTTTACTAAAACCTCACCTTATAATGCGAATGTTGGAAATCCTGATGACAAAAGGCTATCTGTAGAAATACCAGGCCAACCAAGATGGGTATAGATAATGTAGGCATACTTTCTAGATGCAATCCTACCAAAGTAAATTACTTCTCTGCAATCTTATTAGTCTGCTTTGCAGACGACGAAAGGATCATTCTGCATGGTCTGCAAATTAACTAGAGATAGGAGCACGATTTCTCGTCTACAATAAACTGGTAGCCGATTAAACAGCAATGCCCTTTTGACCTGCTGATTGACACTAACGTCTTGCTTAACGTAAACAAACTGGTACGTCGCAAAGACGGGTAGTAATTGCGAAAAGTTTCCCAAACTCATTGAAGTACGCAAAGCACATAAACACTTTCTTCATTCCCAAAGACGGAATTCTTTAACAACGATTTAGATAGCAGACTACGTTCGACACAAGTAAAGACAATAAAATTTCTCACAACGTCCATTATCCCCCTTTGTTGGTATTGCTGTTACTATGGTAACATAACGCCCGATCTTCCGCCGACTGTTTGGCAACACGTGCAATTTTGAATGGAAGCAAGGGCGAACGGCGACAAAGCAGCACTGTACTACTTTAGTGCCATTTAATATCTATTTAAAATTAGAATTTATTACACGAGGACTATCGAAAATTATGTCTATGGTGCGTGGAAATGATAGCAAGCAGGGGTAATAGAAGATATTATTTTTTTCATTGCAATTATTAAATAAATATAACGACGATACGTAAGAATTAGACCAACTGTTGGACTTCAGTTAATTACACAAAAATAGCCATAGTACTTTAGAAATCTTCATGTTTCTAACAAAATCCAGATACAAGAAAAGTGTTTAACCTTTGGTTGCATAAAATGCTTTTTCCAATATTTTTTTTACTACATGATAACCCATACCTATGCCAATGTTAAAATCGATGTCTGTTACATTAAATACTTAGTAGCAATGGTAACAGCACAAAGCACAAGCAGAGCCGGTACATTTGTAATAATTCATTTTGTGAGCATTGTTCAAGAACTGTGAAACAGAGCAAAGAGCACAAAGATTTGAAATTACATAAACATCACTGCGTCACTGTCTTTTAACATATCGAAACTCAAAATATACTTATAAATTCTACCTTGCTTCATACTGTGTTTTCAATATAACTTGGCAATACAAGACGACGCAACTAGAAAAGCTAATTACAGAAAAACCCATAAGTCACGGTTTGCGGCAACGCATCAGTCCCCTCTACCTTAGAGTTCCCAATGAATTTTCAAGACTGACACATCAGGACACAATCAGTTCATACCCAGGGGTTTCGGTTGGAGCAGCAGATCAGGTGGGTCATGATGACATCCGAAAGGGCAAAACAAGCCTCAGTACTGCTGCGTAAATTGCTGCTGTGGTTGTGGTTGTTGTTGCTGTTGTTGTTGCTGTTGCTGTTGAAATCCAGGTACGTTTCCAAACTGTTGCTGCTGATACGGTTGGACGTAGTTATTCCACTGGGATTGCTGCCCCGGGGTTCCTGGTGTCCCTTGACCTTGCTGGTACTGGACGGCAGCAAGAGCAGAGTTGTATACCTGATTTGAAATACCTTTAAAAAAGCGGTAAAAAAACCATTAAGGATTTTAACTCCCCATACATCTATGAGCTGGCAAAAACAATGACATAGACCAGCCGAGGGGGGCTTTCTATCCAATTTCATAAGAGATGGGAAGAAGAAACTGTTTCTATCGTGCATCCAAAACTCTTCATAAATTTTGGCATCTACTTCCTCGTAAACACACTACACAATTAACTTGCTGTACCTCAATACAGTAATTGATATGACACGTTTTCGAGAGAAAAAGAGGCTCAGAACATTTAGGCCAAATGAAAGGTTGTAAGTTGAGAGCGGGGAAGCAAGAAACATTTAAATATTCGTTAAGATTAATAAACATTATTGTATTTACTTACAGAAAAATCAGAACAAATCATAACTAATGCAAACCTCCGAACTTTAAAGCAGTCTTACAATTTCAGCATGCAATATATAAAGTAATATCGTCAAACGTTTTTATCGTTGTCGATGGCAAATAAATCATATTACTTACTAAGTATATCAAATTTTACCTCAAGAATTTAAGATTTACTTACTTGACGGAAAAGCTTGCTGGATTTGCGGCATAAGCACGGAAGGATCGACGTCTGTCATGATAATCGAATGAGGTGTGCCTCCTGGTGTATAAGGTGTGTTTGATTCAGACATTGCAGTAGGAGTGCGGAATTTCGGAGTGACACCTAAAACAGACAAACTTAATATCACTATCACTGTCAACAGTTTGAATACTGGAGTTGAATAAGGAACTTAAAACCGGTTAATACCTTTTTATGCCGGCCCCTACTACGCCAACGGCAAATTTCCACCCGCGCATGTTATGTCATTCAAAAGGCGAGAAATTGAAAAGCTAATATTCAAGCCAGTGATGTTGGCAAGGCGTTTTAAAAAGTCGTTTGAGATGTCTTTAGTAAGTGGGAATTACACTAACCGTACCATTGCTCTGTATTTGCGGCTAAGAACAGGTATAAAATATACGTTTTCAAAATGCATTAGAAATACAGAGTGGCAATTTATTCAAATATTATTTGCAGACCGGGCATTTTTTAAGTTCACTGGAAATTTTGGTTGCATTTGCAGCATGGTTTCTTTTTCTGATTCGTTTGTCAAAACATCTAAGCGATTAAGAAAGAGTTTCGAAAATTTAATTATGAACTTGAACTTTTGCTACTTTTCATATGGTATTAAGCTCTGCCACCAATTAAAGTAACCTTTTCGTCCTCTGATTATATTGGGGGAGATAGAAATCTGCACATAATAGTTTACGGTTCAACTGTGGTGACTTAGTAACACACAATGCGTTATCATGCCGTGGAAGCATCTTTAAACAGTACAAAGAGAAAACGCTGCCACTCAACGCAAACGCTGCGAAGAAATACGGAAACGAGAGTGCATCTTTCCACCTTCTAGGGCCTTTTTTCAGTGGTAAAGGAACAGAAGGTGAAATTCCAATCTATAAATAGCAAAGTTTTATTTTTTCCACCTCTATAACTTTCTGTTGCCTCAATTATATCAGCAATGCACGATGATAGTCAAGACAGGCATATCCCAGTCATAAAAAGAAAACTTAAGCGGTTACACATTACAAACAAATCATCAACGTAGAATATAAGAGTTATAATGTCCTTTTCGGAAACAAAACTTATCTATCCATGATTTTTTTATATCTGCAAGGGCTCAGCCATATTTTATTCAATTTGTTATATAATAATCAAACTGCACAACATTATCGTCAACCAGTTCCGTATTACGACCAATAATATCCCTGATCTTACAAATAATTGACTACCATATCATAACCAATAGCTTCTTGCGTATCAAATCTACCAAGTCTCACCTGGAATAGGGTCTCGGAAGTGCTCCTTGAACCATCGTAAGAGGCCATTCAGCGATCCATGAACTCGCCCTCGATATCGATATCCATCAGGTGTGACGGTAATGTACTCAACACGTTGCTTGTTACGCGGCATATAGCCAAGCATAAATTTCCCTGGATAATTCTTGGACGATGAAAAGAAGTAAGGGATTCGTGAAGGATTTTTTCTTTTCTCAGTACCTAAGATCTCTTCTAATTTCTGTTTGCTTCCCCCGTCAGTTTCTCGGAAGTAGCGATGATTTAAGATATCTCGGACATGTGCAGCCATTGGTTGAATGTGGCGCGCGATGATTTCGTCAAGATCCTCATACTCCTGTTGTAAACACGGATTCGAATGAATTAGCATAGCAACAACAGCAACCAATTATTGAGTATGAGAAGCCATAGCATCATTAAACAAGACATTAATCTAACAGGAGGTTAAAAAATTTCGTGCATGACCGCATATTTTTGTGCCCAATAAGAAATGTAGTAACTTGACAGAAACCCCTTGCATCTTAAAACAGCTAACAAACAGAAGTGAGTGGAGATGGGTGTTAACATGCAGTTATGCTTCCTGTAAGTCAAAGTTTGTGGACGAATAAAATCCTACGCAGTTCTTTAGACTGGATGGAATAACATTGGGTACATGCACAGTACATTCTCGTTTATTCGAACGACCCCAACCTTAATGCAGAACGAACTGTTCGTATAAGCCAAAAATCCGAATAAACGAGGATCATATATTTGTCCTTAAGAAGTAACATCTTTTACCACACATTGCACTGAAAGATAAAACTATCACAAAAGGAAATTTGTGTTAATTTGAGTGATTCACGAATGAAAAACAAACCACATAAATTTTCTCGTTGTATTTGTATTCTATTCATAAATCATTTAAAAATACGTCAGTTTCTTTGTGCCCATATTGCTATTTAGTTATTGCTATTGCTACAACGCTTTTGCATTGAGCCACCTTGCAAAATCACTTTGTAAGTATAGCTACTTTTAAAAACTCTTTAAAAACGTTTGTTCACTCGTGGCTTTCAGAAAAACGAGGTTCGAAAAAGCGAGGTTTGGATAGAGGAGGATACACTGTACCAATGCGCTAAACAATCCAGAAGGCACGGTACACGGTAAAACATTGTTAACTGCATCGCTCGTCACGAAGTCGAGCGACCACTGCTACAGGAAAAGCTCCATAAATAAGGAGAGACAGCAGCAAAATAAATTAATTCTAAGCTTGTAACTTTAAACATCAAACGTAAAAAGAAAAGAATTTGACAGACAATGAGGTTCAAAATTTTGAAATTCAAGAGACAAGCTAGTTGCATAGAAGTGGTCACTACTTACAAGGTGGGTGGAAGTTTGTGGCTCAATTGCCTAGTACAAAGTTTGCGATGGTTAAAATTGGCAACTCGTGAGTGAACGAGCAAACAAAAAAAAGACAAATAGATGTTGGATTCAAACTGTCACTAAAGATGGTCTTCCTCATACCAGTCCTTACTGCTACTAAGAAAACTGCTTACCTCGTTATCGATCCACAATGATTTTCCAAGACTGAACACATTATCTTTATCTTCCTCCTTAATATCAATGTGTTGGTAAATGTTTTTCTCGACCTTCCACGAAACAGTTAAGTGGTCACCTCCCTATGCGAATCAAAGGCAAGAACAAGAGACTTAGCGTAGACTGAGGAAATTGCATTTGCCATCGTCAAACTTGAAAGACAACACTGTAAGCGGCAAAGAGTAATACGCCAATTGTTTTTCTTAAATAATAATCAGTTAGAAAATTCACGACATTCACTTTAAAATGTCACTCTTCTATTTGTCCTTACCAATTATCGCTTTACCTTATGATGCAAAGGTGGACCGAATGCTCCACTAGCATGCAACTACAGCGTAAACGTACAGTGGTTATGTCAAGATTTGTCTGCCTGTCTGCTCTATATTAGCCTCGCCATACTGCTTGAATATGATTCTTTATAGAGAAGCGGTAGTCGAAGCAAATAACAATTTATCAAAAAATATTTGTCATTTTTCATTTTAGTGACTGTATTCGTCCCGTCCTCTAACCCAAACTCCGGCATATTCTATCAGACGCTATCCTTCCATCTCTTGCTAGTTTACTTTTCTTTCGTCCGGAACTAACTTTCCTATAACTCTCTCCTCCATGGAGTTTTCCTCTCTTCTACCCATATAGTTTTTCTCTCTCCTTTTAGCATGTCGATACAATACCAGCTAATCTCCCATGTTTTCGAAGACACCTCTCTCACCCCCACTTTCCGGCGCACAGTCTCATTTCGCATTCTGACCTTCTTGTCAGCCCCAATTCCCTAATATCTACCACATTTTGGTCATGCTAACAATTGACACATAAAATAAGCAAGATTTTAGGCACTGAATCTCTACATAAACTACTTTGTTATTTTCCTGAAAACACTATCAGTGTGAATTTACAAGGATAGAAAACAACTCATACCTTACTACTGGGACGGAAAATACACTCTCCCTGGTCCATTGTATCTAAGATCTCCTCTGCTTCTTTAAAAGTGATGTTCTTAAAGGCAGGATGTGCAATGACTCTTCTTATATATGCTACATGGGAAAGGTTACCAGTTAACGACATCACACAAAACAGGCATGAAATTTACATAAAAGAAAGAAACAAGTCGCTTCCTAAACATCACCTTCTATGTTGCTCCTAGCTAACTCAATCTTTAAAATTTAGATCTGCTTTTAATAGAGAGACAACACGCTATGCATGTGGCAATTAGCCTGACCTGTCATAAGGTTCATTTTGTGATTTCTTGCAAACTGCGTCTTCACTTCATATGCATAGCATGTTACAAAATAACTTTTCTTTGCATTCTGGGTAACTGTACTTAAGGTGAGACTTGGATGCGGCAACAGACAGGAGTGCATGACATATTTGAATCGATAAAGAAGGGCAAACCTACCTTGGCTGACCACATCCTTGTATTATAGATAACAAGTGGATTGCAAGAGTAGTGGACACAAAAGTAATGGGTGTAGTCAACCGGAGAGGGTACCTCTAACAGAAGTGAGAAGACTCTGGTTTTGGATTGCGATTTGTAATTACAATTTCATACCAGAATATAAATCGGTGCTAGGTTTGAGATCTTTTATCGTTCTCTCATGCGAACAGATTCCTTAAGAAAAAGACGAAACAGTCTAAAAAGTCTGTTTATTGCTGTTTGAGGATAATACATTACTAGGACAAGGTGTTTAAGCAAGATGGAACTAAGTAGTTCTAGAACATGTCATCTTACTTGTTCTTTTCTTCAGAGCATTCTTCTCAGCATCAGTAACAGTCTTGTCCTTATCGGCGGTGTCTTGGTCGTAGTAAAGATCTTTTGGTGGGCTGCAGAAGTACAAAGAAATAACTGATAAGGTTAAAACTTTAAAAAACAAACACTTGACATAAATTATCAAGACGCTTCTTGAAACGAACTGACAGTGACAATATGGAATCTACCATACATAAGGAAAAAACAATAAAACCATACTATATTCTACTTTTCAGGTTTCATAACCAAACAAACATCTTTGAAAATCCTACATCTTAAGACAACTATTCATCAGAAAGGCAAACTTCCAAGCTCCCTCACCTTCTTTTGAAAAAACCCTATAATCTATACACACCTCTGGACACCACAATAATCCGATCTTAAGGTACTGAAATAATTTACAGTACCCTGTAAAAAATCATGCAAGAAAATGCAAAACTGAAATCATCTACCTGAATTTTCCATCCTTGTCAGCCAGTTCTGACGACTTGCAAGTTAAATCAACTTGAAATCTTTCTATGTTGACTTTTAAGACGCGGCAATGTACAGTCATTCCGATCTAAATAAGGATTCGGCAAAAACTGAACGGTATGATAAAGGCGGGCATAGCAATATTTAAAAATCCTAGAAACGTACCAAATCATCTTAGAGTACTATTAAAATGGTTAATATTAGTATTCTCTTTCGTCCTGAAGGCAATCAAGATGAATGGCATCGTTGAAAAAGTTATGGTTGGCACTTAACTGTACCCATATGAATTACGTTCGAAACAAGTGCTAGCTCTCTTTGGATTTCTGCACTACATGCAAGGGGCTAAATGACAAATCTGTATAATCAAATGTATACAGCTACATTATTATTATTATTATTATTATCATTATTATTATTATTATTATTATTATTATTATTATTATCATTATTATTATCATTATTATTATTATTATTATTATATTATTATTATTATCATTATTATTATTATTATTATTATTATTATTATTATTATTATTATTATTACTATTATCATTATTATTATCATTATCATTATTAT